>VZUI01052532.1:0-30756 GCA_013401135.1 Cettia cetti | reverse complement strand
GGAAGGAAGGAAGGAAGGAAGGAAGGAAGGAAGGAAGGAAGGAAGGAAGGAAGGAAGGAAGGAAGGAAGGAAGGAAGGGCCAAGGTCTCAGTGTGGGGTCGCAGGGGCATTGTCAGGAGTCTGGGGAAGGCTGACGAGTTCAGCATCGGACCCACTTGGAAATTCACCCCAATTTGTCTTAGGAGAGTCAAGGACTGTCGGAAATCCATATTTTTTCCACCATTGTGGAGAAGTCCTGAGAGGTTGGGGTCGGTGCTTTCCGCAGGTTTTCCCTGGCAAATCCAGGGCACCGCTCGGCAAGGCGGAGGGTCCTGGCGGGCGGGGAGCGGTGCCACCAGTGCCACCAGTGCCACCAGTGCCACCAGTGCCACCAGTGCCACCAGTGCCCTCTGCCCGAGGACATGGCCGGGCAGAGTCCCCTCTGCCAGGGCCTTTTCCTCTCCCCTCCCCAAGCGCCCGACCCCGGCCTTGGGAAAGCAGGAAGGGAGAGTGCCCGGGGTGGGCAGCCGTGTCCTGCGTGGCGGGGACCACCTTCCGCTGCCACCCCGCGCATCGCCATGGAAACCGCCGCAGCTGCTCATCAAGGTTCCGGAGGCTCAGCCCCGGTGCCCGGGCAGGGACCGGCCGGGTCCCCCCAGCCGCGCTGCCGCTGCCGGGAGGGGCGCGCAGCCCCCGGATCCACCGGGCCCGGCCCGGCCCTCGGTGGGCAGGAGCTCCTCTTGGGGTGCTGCCTGGAAGGGGCCACTCCGGTGCCTTTTCCAGGCTGACAGAGGGTCGGAGACAGCCGAGGGGCGGCCTTGAGCCGGGCGGCAGCGAACGGGGCACGGCCAGCGGCCAGCAACCCTCTCTCGTCCCGGCCTCCTTGGGGACACGGCGGGAAAGGATGGAGATGCGGGCCGGCAAATAGGGGGGCAGAGCTTGTCCCTGCCCTCCTCTACCATCTCTAAAGCTTCTCCCGTCCCGGCCAGCCACTCCCGTGTCGCTCCAGAGTCCCTGTCCCCGCACCCGGCCCCGCGGATGCTCCCAGCGCGGCGGGACCTGCAGCCCCGGCCGGGTGTGCCCTCCCGTGGGAAGGGGCTGCTCCTTCTTTTTCGGGTATAAGGGTAAAACTCGGCCCATCTGCCCGCTCCTCCCCGTAACTTAAATAAAAAAGGAGTAAAATGCAACGTTTACAGCAGTTTAATTACGGAGGGCTCTTGTACCTTGGGGGGGATCGCATCATTTCACATGAAATATTCATACGGGAGGTTTCCCGAGCTGCTCCGTTTAATCATTCCTGCTGCCAGCGAAGGGCCCTGTCTTTATACATGTCTGTAATTTGATTTTAATGTCCCCACTTTTCCATTTGCACGTGTCCCGAAGGGAAGTTCCCGTGAGGAAGCCAGGGCTGAGGAACGCTGCCCGGCCCGGGCGGGCCCCGCACCCGCGGAGCCCTCCGCAGCCTCCTGCGGGCGCATCCCCTGGGCGCGCATCCCCTCGCCCACAGCTCCAGCCGCGCCTCCCTTTCCTCCTCTGGGCTGTTTCGCGTTCAGCTGCGTGAAATACTGCAATTATAGATCCCCATTAAAAGGGGGAAAAGAAAAAAAAAGGCAGAAAACAAAACACACAGAAGGAAAAGAATGTGGCGTCGACTAATTTAAAGCAGTTCGAGTGGAAGGGCTGTCGGCTCCGTAAGTTGATGATGCTGTGTTGGTTCAGATGTTTCTGGCGTGGTTGCTGTCTGAGGGAGAGCTCAGGCTGGGGCTCGCAGGTTCGGAGCAGGGCCCGGCACCTCCGTGCTGCCTCCGCGGGCTCCTGCTCACCCTGCCTGGACGGGGGAGAGGCTGAAAGGGCGGGGAAGGGACATTTACCCCTGAAATGATGAGCTCCTCTTCCCCCCGACGTAGCCAGGCAGAGTTATCTATCAAGACGCTGTTTGCTGGGTGTCGCCAGCCGGGCTGTGGGGAGAGAAGCGCTGTTAAACGGTGCCATTGGACTGCAGAGCAACCAGAACAAGGAGAAGAGAGCAGGTAATTGGCAGCAATCCTCAGAGCCAGTCCGGTGACCTGTTCATCTGGTGCCACTCAGTCAGCGGAGGAAAAAAGAAACCAAAAAACCTGCAGAATGGAGAAAAATCTGACTTACCTCAGACCTGGTCAGCTTGTTAATGTTCCACTCGTAAGGAAAGAAGGGTTTCCGAGGAGCCCTGTCTGTGCTCACTCAGACTCTTCCTCCATTTGCTGAGTGCAATATATCCTTCGTGGTTTAATCTGTTCTCCCTTCTTTTTTTGATTTTTTATTTTTTCTTCCTTTTCTTCATTTGGGTCCCAGGAGGTTTGGCATTGGAATTATGAACCAGAGGGTGTCTGCAGAGCAGGAGCACCATTCAGCACCTCTGCCTTTGCATTTCCCATCCAGGAGGCAGCTGTGTGATTGGAAAGTTTGGGATGTACATGCAAACCTTCACCCCTCGAAGTTGAGAAACTTTGCTCGATAAACCTCCCTCTGTCATTCATAATGGAGCACAGAAAGAGCTGCTTGTGCAGGTGGGAATGTTTGTGTGGAAGGATTTATACAACCCCTGCACCCTGAACCAAATATCCACAGTGGCTGGAGATGTGAAATAGAAACTTAAACAGGCTGAAACCAACTGTTTAAAAGCAATTCCTTCACAACATTCCTTTGTCTCTGAAATAAAAGAGATAGGCCCTTGGGTAGCTTAAAAGAAAACAGATTTTTAACAGGTGACTTGGAATCAGCAGTATTTTGAAGAGTTCTGGGTAGAAACAGTGACACCCCCATCCCCCAAATTAAAACTATTTTACAGAAAGTTGGAATCATAGGGGATGCACAAGCTGCCATCACGAAGTACTTTTTCAGCATTATGGAGGGGATATAAAGTGTGTTTGAGCTTGCTTTATTTTATTTCATTTCAGCCTTCCATCCTCCCCTGATATTTTTATTTGTTTATTTTTAAAATGGAAAGGATTATCACGAGGCCTCCCTAAAAATGATCTTTTGATCTTACTGCAAATATAGGGCTGAAACCAGCAACCCTTACTCAACACTAAACCATTTATGAAATGACTGCTGGGTTGCACAGGAGAAGATCCAGGGTATTTTCCATTATTCATAAATATTTCAAGCAGGTAGGTTTAAGACTTTTTGTTTTTTGATGAGCTATTCTCTCTCTCACACATGAACACAGACGAGAGCTACTTAGAACACACTTGGATTCAAGTCCAAATCAATGAATAAATTACACAGATGGGTTTCATTGCTTCTATATTTGCTACATGTAACAAATCAGCAAAGATGTTCAGCTCATTAGTGGGGACAATTGCTGTGTTGGAGGGGTCAGACACGAGAACGAAAGAAGTGCTCATTTTTTCCTGTGCTGTGACTGATGTCTGGCTGAACAAGTGTGATTTATACCAGACCTCTCCCTTATTATAACATATTTCTGCAATTCTTGTGAGAGAGCCCAAAACATTCATACATGACAGAATCAAAAATAACTCCCTCAGAAAGGCTAAATTACATGGGTTTTGGAGAGTTCCAGCCGTGTACATCTCATGACACTATTTTACTGCTGAAGAATTGTCTTTTTTTTACAAGTGATAACTGCAATCCAGTAGCAGCTAAACCATTCCAGTGGGTATATGTAGCATATTTGGGCTTTAATATATGTGCTTTAAAATAAAGGCTTTACATTTTTTCTCACAAATGAGGACTAGGAAATTGTGAAAGAGCTGCACACACATTAATAGCTCCTGCTCCACACTGTCACTTAGTTTTCTAGGGGGACACAAAATATCTGTCTTTTCCTGCCTATTCACTGTCACCCAGACTCATTAATTCAAAATAAGACTGCTATTTTGAATGGAGCCATCAGGTCAAACACTGGAAACTTTTCCACTTCTGGCCCAGGAATGAGGCACCATTGAAAGAGTGAGTGAGCACTACCTGGAAAAGAACGCAGGAATTTGTGCAAAACTTTCAGCTGCCACCCTGTGACTGGTGGAAAAAGTCACCTGTTGTGATTTTCCAACAGGCAGGACTTGCAGATTGTGATAAAAGAGGCTGCTTTGTGTCGTGACTGGTGTCAGCAGCCTTTATTTTCAGTGCTGGGATGCCGTGCAGGTGACCTTACAGTGAGGGCACAGCAGACCTGCCACTGGCGAGTTTGGGGTGCTCAGGGGACAAGAGTGGCCTTTGCACTCTGTATTCCCATGGCCATTCCAGCCCAGGTCTCTCTGTCTTGGCTCTGCTGACTGATACAAGCTCTGTTGTGCAAACAAGGCCCAGAAAATCTTCAGCGTACCACAAGGACCATTCCCAATTATCCATCTCTTGGAGCCCTCCCATTGAAGGAGAACCTCTTCCAGAGATTCTGATCCGCTGCAGATTGGTGCAGTGAGAGATTTATTCTGTGAAGGTTGCTGTGGCTCCTCCATTCCTCTGTACATGGCAGTCAGTCCCTAAGGCCCACCCCTGTCTCAGGGACCCATGCTCAGTCATGTGCATTGCTTTTGCAGAACACACAGCAATTTCCTAACTAATTTCCTCAGTGCATGCAAAGTTCCTTTCAGAACCTGAAATTCTGGATAATTTCCTTGCCTGAATTCTGTTTAGCATCTAAGTGAGACACAGATAACAAGCAGGCAGGCTGGAGCTAAAATGACCTTTCTTCCCATGTGTAACAACTGCATGTGAAGGGAAACAATTGCATGCAAGGGTTTTCCATGGGAACCTGAGTCACAGAAAGCATGAAAATGCTTCACCAGGTTTGCACCATGTGTGCAGTGTATTTTGATGTGCCTTGTGAGACAGACCTGGGTGGCAGCTGAAGTCACCAGGCCCTGGGGCCCTGCTGTGGGTGATGCTGCTGAGCTGACCAAACCCTTGCAGGCAGCCTCAGCCTGGCTGAGAAATTCGGTTTGTGCCAGATGAAAATTCGGTATGAAATTTGGGAATTTCAGCTTCAGAATCAGCATATATCTTAGCAAAAAGAGCCCCCTTAGCCAGTGAGAGGACAGGACCAGGCAGACCATGCTGCTAATGCCTCTCCTCCTGGACCTCTAGCAGAGAGTGCTGCTTGCTCACTCTGCTGAGGTGAGCTGGGGAGGTGAATATCTGCTCACAGGTGCTTTCAAGCTACTTTGACAAAGCAGAAAGACAAATCCTTTTGCTCTGTATTTGCACAGCACCTAACTCAGCAGAGTCCTGGTGCCTTACTGGACTTGTCAGGGACTTCTACAGCACAAATAAAGAGTATATAATGCATCTGCTACAGAGCTCACAAACCTTTCATGTTATTTATGTACTAATCTGAACAGCGTGGGCCAGATTTTGATCTCGGTTATTCTGGGGTAAATGAGATACGGGTTTGGCCTCACATCCCTAAGATCTATAGTCAATCAGGGTTTCTAATGTGCTCATCATGGAAATATCTTGGCATTGTGTGGCTGGCCCACTTCAGTGTGACTAGAATAGCAAAGCATTATATTAAGCAAACAGAACAGTTTGATTTATAGATTTGTGGTAAGAATAGTTCAGTTTTCCAGGGTGTTCAATTTAATTAACATTCTCCAGGGAAAAAACTGCTATTGTTTCCCTAACCACATGCCTTCCAATACAAAATAAACTCTTGCTGGTGTGTATGTGCTGCTTAATTATCCTAAATGGTTCCTTTTGAAAGTTGCCTATTGACCTGCTTCTACACTTCACAAGTGGAGCATATCCTATTCACTCAAGAGCGTGTCTCTACCTGCACTTAGCAAGAAAGAGATACCAGATGAATTTTAACACTGCTAAAATGACAAAACAACCTGCTGCATGCAGCATTCCCCAGTGGTGTGTGTGAATAAGGCTGCAAGGGTCGTTTATAAAGCCAAATAAGTTGCAATAATACCTGTAGGTCGTAAGTCCAGCCACTGATTGATGGCTGGGGGTAGATCTATGGCAAGAAGCTCTGTTTGGATGCTACTGGAGCACAGAGCAGGAGAGCAGGGGACAGTTTCTCTGCTTGACCCCCCAGTTTCTCTGCTTGACCAGGGATAAATCCTGCTGTTGATATTCACCTGGAGCTACTCCGTGGTTTTGATCTGCTGGTTTTCAGAGGGGTGAGCTACAGGAAAAGCAGATCCTGGCCTCAGGTCATCCCTGGCTGCCAGGGCTGTGTAAATCAAAAATCTTTTGCACCAACTAAAGTGCCTGACCTGCTCTCTTCATCCTTCAGACTCCCTCGCAGTTTTTCAAGAGTGCCCAGATTCAGAAGATGGTGGAGCAAGCCTGACTCCCTTTTTTCCCCAACATTTAAGTAGAAACAGAACTGGGCCCAGAGAGTGCTGCAGTGTGGGATGACAGGAGGGTGAGATTTTGTGTAGTTGAGTCAGTAGTGAGAGCTGGCTGTAGCCGGCTCTGACTGAACACAATAAACAATTCCACTTGCAACATGCTGTACTATTTAAGGGCTCAGAGATGCCAGTGGGAGTTTTGCCTGAACAGCAGGCGAACAACAGGTCCTTGCTCTCTCTCATGCCTCATGAAGTATCACAGCCCCATGTGTCCTGCAGAGGCAGGTAATGGGGTGGTGGAGATAAGAGATAGGGAGGGGCAGGAGGAGCAGAGGGGCTGTGCCACTGCCTCTCCGCTCCTGGAGAGAGCTTCCCTTCAGCTGGTGAGCTCCCATCCATGCTGGAGCTGCCTGGAAGATGCTCTAAGGATGGCCAGGGAAACTACACAACCAGGCCCTGGAAACTCTGGATTAGCTCTGCAAAGCAAATGGCATGAATGCAATGATTCCCTCTACATTCAGCATCTCTTCATCTCTGCCTCTCCATTAGTTCTGTGTCTCCATTAGTTCTGCTTCCCAATGATTCCTTCTGTCTAAAAAAAGAACCTAAATTTTAGGGAAAGGTTAGAAATAATTTTTTCTGCTGTGCAGTGTGCAAGCAATTTATTCAATAGTCTCAGAAATCCGACTATGTTGCTTCCTTCTTGCAGTACTGCTGATTCAAACATAAAGCAGCAGGTTAAAATATATTCATAAGATACTAAAAAAAAAGAAACTTGCTAAAACAAGTGGCAGATTTCTCCCTAATATTATGGTATACAATTTTTATAAATGTGAAGGCAGCTTTTCTTAGAAGTGTATTTTAAACTCATCTAAATTATATTAGGAGTCAAGGCCCAATTTGGTTACAAGCTGTGAGACATCAAGGGTTCTTTTAATGAAGAATTCACGCTGGAAAAATGTATGTCACAAGACATATGACTGGATGCCTCGGTGCTTACTAATCCTTTGCTCCCCATGCACTGATGCACACTGAAATGGAAATGCAGAAAAGGGGGTTCAGATGAAGTCCTTGACTCCAAATGGCCATTTGGGTCTCTCCATGAGCACACAGCGCTGCAAAACAGAGCGGCATCAGCAAAGATGCCTGAGGTTTGATTTGAATTTTGCTCTAGTTGAGTGATACTATTTATACCCTGGGCTAATCAGAACCAGAGCTGTTTCATCATTCTAAATGTCAGGAAAAATATATCATGTGCATCAAGGGAGAAATCTTGGCCCCACTGAAGTCAATGGCAAAACTCCCATTGATTTCATTGGGGCCAGGATTTCACCCTGAATAAAAACTCATGTTTCATATACAGCTTAAATGGCAATGGGTTTATCTGTGAGTGGTTTTAAAAATTGTTTTGGAGAAAAATACATTACTGAAATGCAATTAGGTATTTATTTAGCCTTTACAGAGCAATCAACATTTTCACGAGCAGTGTAAAGGAATTTAAGGAGAGGGACTCAAGGCTGAAGTTGAATGATATGCAATTGGGCAATTGTTAGAACACATAATTGAGTGTGATTCAATGTCTCCAAACACAGTTTCACTAATAAGCTCCTGGGTTTGCGTCTGGATGATCCAAATGTGAATATTTTTTCCTGCTGGGTGACGTAATAGCTCACCAGGACACCAGAGCAGCGGATGTAACATATTTGATTTGATGAGCCTGTTGGACACGAGAAAGAGCTTGCAGTTGTCTCTCTGACTTGCTCTCACACTAATGAAACACAGCCCTGTGGCCTCTGAAGTCCTGCTGGGCTTGAGCAGCTGTCTTTGGTACTGTCCCCAGCACAGGAGGTGGACAGAGGGTCACTGTGAGCTTTGAACGTCATTAGAAAGGTTTGGTGAAGTCCTCAGCTCCAGCCTTGTTTTATATCAAAAGATTCTTGTCTTTCCTTGCTGGCACGGTAAATGGGCAAAGTGTTAGGGTTTGAAAGGTTCCATGTTTGCTGAGACAATTCACAGGAAGGAAAATAGCCTTGTTTTCACTGTCTAATTGGTTCACGGTGCATATTTCTTCAGCTGTGTACCTAATACTTGGAAAATATCATGGGATCAAGAAAACAGCTTTGCATTTCAGTCAGAAAAGGAGCCAGTGGAAAAAAAAAACCCCATACATGAACAACAGTCAGTGACTGGAAAACACCACATCCCCACTTAAAAGTGCTTTCAGAAGATATGTTGTACTCAATGAATCTCACTTCTTCTAACCAAAGCCATAAATCTGATGTACAAAATGTTCCTTTATTTTGACTGGATCTATTTGAACCGATTAATTTTTCACAATTTTCTCTGAAAACCACACCGTGGCATGGCTTCAGCACTAGCTGCCCATCTCACACAGACACCATCGATTCCTGAAATACTTGGGTTTCCTGTGAGTTTGGAATGGGTCCCTTCCAAGTATTCACTTTGTCTGATCCTGTTTAAATTATTTGAATGAACAAAATTACAGCCTTTGATGCTACGTTGCGAAAACATTTAATCTATTTTGTTTTCAGCTTTCCTTTGACTGGTACAAGAAACAAAGCCTGGGAAAACAGGCAAATTATGACTTATGGGTGAGTGGCTAGTCACATTTGGAGCTAATTTCTTCTCCAAACATTTATACTTCCTAAGAAACGGTTTCTCCAAAAGAATAACTCCTGGAAGTGGCTACAGTAGTGGTCAGGAAAGAGGAAAACACGACATTTGATGTAGTCACCTCGATTAAGGTCCTGTCCAATTAGGTTTAACAAGACAGGGTTAGAGAATCATCCTAAAATACACTGAGGAGAGGAAAATATTAAGGAACAAAGAAGCCTCTGGCCTCAAAGGACAAGAGAAAAGAATTTCAAACCATCTTGACGAATCAGTATAACCACAGCTTGATGGAGAGACAAAAATGGGATGACTCTGGCTCTGAGGATTGATGCTGAGATTAAAAAGGCAAACAGAAAAATAAATCCTTTCACTTCTAGACCACTGACATGAATTCATAAACCAGTTAGTCATCATCATCTGATAGTTACTGAACCTGTCCTCTCTGGAACAAACTGGTGGTCTCAACAGGAGCTCTAGGAGGCATATGACAATATTCAAGCCAAGTAACAATTTCCTGCTTGGCATTATTGCTGGCCATCTCCATAGGAAGGCCAAAGGAGCAAGCAATTAATAGTGGGGAGGGAAATCCCAATAATAGTTTATTACTATTATTACTACCAGTACTATTATTACTGTTATTAATTCACAAGAGGAAATTATACAGTTGTCTGAGTATGGCAGTAATTATGCAGTTGAATGGGATTACTGCAAAGCAGGGCTGGGATGAGGGATGCAAGCTGTGGTGGGATTAGGAAAGCATCTGTGGCTGCACTGACTTGGCGAGGGACAGAAGCAGGGCTGTCACTGCTGGAGACCCAAAAGCAGCAGCTTTTATGGCATGAGCTGGGTCCTGCTTTTGCAGGCAGGGGCTGCAGCAGCTCCCACCCTGGCTGGAAATGCCCTGTGGTGGGGAATAACCAGTGGCACAGGCTCACCCGTGGGTTGTGTCCTTTCTTCTGCCTGGCCCCCAGCAGTTCAAATCCCTTTTGAGTGAAGATTCCTCCAGAGGATCTCTCAGCACCCAGGAAACTGCTGTCAGGCAAAAGCAGGAGTTGCAGGGAGGCTGAGCAAGCAGCCAGCAGTGTGCAGTGTCACAGCACCCTGTCCTGGCCCTGGCTGAGAGCACAGCATCCCCACAGAGCTGCTTTCCCCAGGCCTGCCTTTGCTGTGCTGTCTTCTCTGGATGAGCAGAATGAAGCAGTCACAAAGTCCATCATTGCCCTCACGATCACTTCATCAGTGTTTGAAAAGAGGATCATCACCCAGCCTGTTCTAAGGGTTAGAACATAACACTTCATCATTGCTACGCTGGCCCTAAGGTGGTAATTTAAGTGAGTTTTGTATTCTGTGCTGATTTATGCTGGCTAACCTAATGTAATAAAACTTCCCAGACCCTTTTCACGTGCATTATTGATAAAAGCACTCAGTAAAAGAAATGTGTAAATCCATCTTTGTGAGCTCTAATACTTGTTGGTGGCATCTGTTTTTCATTTAACAAGATGACTGAAAATGAATGTAACTACAAAAAACTCAAACAGCCAAATGTGTACCTATCATTGTGTAAAAACTGCAATTTCACCACTCACTGATAATCAGCCCTGATTTATTTGGACAGACTTTGAGGTTCTGACTTCACTTCTCACCCAGGGCTTCAGTTCAGCAGCAGTTTTCCTTAGGCAGGGTCTTCCAGGCCTGACCCAGACATATCCATTTGCAACAACATCCACTGGAAAGGGCTTTGTACGTGGTAATAGCAGAGCGAATCAGATGAATTGAAGTTTCCATTCAGTCACAATCTTCTGTGCCTTGGCATTCCCTTAGGGCATTTACTAAGTGGCTATGAACATCTTTTGTGCTATCTCATGACAAAATGGCCTGTTTATGGAATGACACCATTTCTGGATATGGAAAAGTTACCTTTTATCACATATCATGTGTAACGATCACATAAGAGATTAAAAAATGGAGATATGTGGAAAGAAGGGAGTGTGCAGTGGATTATTCAGCACCATGGAAATACAATGTGCAGGAAAAGAGGAGAGTCTCTGGAGACTGTCTGGGTTGTTAGCATTGATAAGAACAACTGGGATGTGGTGCTGAAGCTGGACTGGTGTTTGTGGTCAGGAAGGGCTTTCAGGGGATGCTCCACTTCCCATGTACCTGACAGAGCTTTGTATGTGAAGTTGCCCCTGGCACACAAATAGGCCATATCAGGTAAAAATTAAATAATGTTTCTCTCTGCATGGTGATGGAATCCTTGCAGGTTGATAAAGAGCAAATCCAGCTGGTTATCTACCCAGATACAGAGTCTCCCAGAAGAAGAACTGGCACAGCTCTGATGTACCAGGAAAGGATCAGCTTCTAAACATGGGCAAGGCAAATGTTAGGAAATGATGGGAGGCATCAGCAGCTTCCCAGCAGAAACCCACCTAAATGCCCAACAGCATGGGCTGAACATTTTATTGGGACAGTGCCTAGGGGTAATTTGCACAAAACTGTGCTGACAGCTCATAGTCATGAATAATGTCACAACCATGGCACAGCTGCAACCAGGACAAACTTGCTGCCTAATTTATCATCTTTGGGTGCACAGTGACAAGTGTTCACCCATCTCAAAACAGAGCTAGAAATCCTGGGCCAGTGACTGAGACATCCATTTGGGATGTGCCCCTCAGTCATTCTCCACCTTTCCAGCAGCTTTCCCTAATGATGCTTCTTTCCAGTTCTGCCTAATTTGCAAATTCACAGCTGTATGGCTGAGGAATGTAATAGGGTTAGATCCTTGGGAATTTTGGACCTGCAGGCTTCAATGAGCCTTGGGGAGTTATCCAGGCTCGGAAGACATCCATCAGGTCTGTATTCCAAAGAAATCCTCCACCATCTGCCTCATTCCACATGCCCTGAAGCCAGTGGGAGTCCCACCAGATAATTCAATAGAAATCAGCCCAGCACTCACCTAAAAACACACCTGTTCCTTACAGCATAAAGTGATAAGCTGCAAAAAGTTTGGTTTTTAATTGGACACTTAATACCAGCTTTGGCAGGTGATTAAACTGTGATTTACTTCCAGGGGAGATAAGAAGTAAATTTCTAAGGAATTCTGGAGTGATGGTTTAACAGCACGGTAATTATACAGAGGCTTTTTTGGAAGAACCCGGCAAGTTAAGGGAGAATCAGACATAAGTAAGTGAGTTATTTTTCTTCCTACACTCAGAAGACACAGGAGATTAGAAAATGACAAAAAAAATTGAGCAGTGTTCAAGCAGTTTGAAAATAAGGCATTGTGAGTGGACACAAAAGCTGCCCAAGAAATGTTTAATAAGGAGCCAAAAAGGAATGTATTTCCACTCCAACTGAAACAGAAGTGGCCAGTGCTATCAGAACATCAATGTATACAAATCAAACAATACAGCTTAACTAACTCCCATGGGTAAAATAAAGAGGCATGAAGTAGGGATTTGTCAGTCATTGAGACCTTTATTAATAACAACTGCCTTAAAGAGCGTGGGCTCTGGTACTTGCAAACAGGAAGCAGCAGCACTCCAACAAGAAAGCCAACATTTCACTGCATGTAAAGGAAGATCATAATTCAGGGGAAAAAATAAAATTTTTTTTAAAACAAATTAAGCTACATGACTGCAACAAAGACTGGGATACTAATAAAGCATTTTTGTTTTTTAGGTTATAGAAATACAATGTTCTTAAGGATTGTATTAGAATTCTCTGACTGGTATTGGGATGCAATGGATAAAGAGAACAACTGCTCAGAATGGTCAAACAATGAATTTCATCTCCCACACTCACCTGGCTTGACACCAAAGTTTTCAATTTTTCCAAGGACATAGTAAAGAAGTTTTTCACCCCTAGGCTTCTGTTTGACAGGGGAAGGTTATTTCAGGCCTCTTGTGGTGATGCTATCCATAGTGCTCTATGCAGAAGGCTTTTTAAGCCCTTGGGTTTGCATAACTCTGTGAATGGGGGCAGGATTGTTTATGCTTAGGACCCAGACATGGACTGCACTGCCGAGGGTGCACCCAAAAGGGGCTGAATGAGGCTGCTATTTTTGCCTAGACTATCTCTACTGAACCTTTCCTTTCCTCTGGTTTGCTTGTGTTCTCACAAATGTGACATGAAAGATCTCCTTTGGGGGACAGTCCTGTCCCTTCAGCACCACAAAACCCTGGGAGTGGGAGACAAGGCTCTTGTAGAACCCATCCTCTCAGTGCACCAGAACTCACAGGCAGCAAAAAAGTCCCATCAGTCAGTGACACCCCTGTACCCCTCCAAGCAATTCCTTTGTCCCCCTGTGGTCTGACTGCTTTAATGGTAATTGGATCATGACTACTTTGTTTTTTGGTTTTTTTTTTTTTTTGTTTTTTTTTTTTTGCAATTGTTCTCCATTGCAAACACAGGTGTTTGCTGGGGCTATAAATACACACAGCCCCAGACACAACTCAAAGGGGGGTTTGTACCTGTCTCCTGGTAATTCTAAGTTAACAAATTTTCACCTGAAAAATAAATAATTCCCCTTTGTCCTTTCTTTAGGAATACTGAAGAGAAAAGGACTGCATCCTGTTTTGTGTAACTAGGTCAAAAGCTGTAGTAATTATATAAAAATGGCTTGGGAAGGCAGTATTTCAGGACAAGGTGTTTCAAGCCAACAACTTCAGTCAGAAGAATGACAATGGTATTTATTGCAGGAAATCCCTTGCAAGAAAAATATCTACCTATTACAGACAGCAATAAAGTAAAAATTTTGCCTTGAGCATATTTCTTCCTAAGGCAGAACAGTAAATATCTGAGCTGCAGAAACATTAAAATACCTGTAACTAGTAAGAATTTACGGTGCTACAAAAAACGTTGTCAACAATGTGTGTAGGTGCTTTAGAGAGAAGTAGGCATTTACCAAAGATTTATGGATTATGGTGTTCTGTGACATCATAAAATGTGGGGAATCTGAGTGCACGACTGTTGGGCTGCTCAGCAAAAGACTCTTCTTAGACCATTAGGCAGTGCCATACATCATTCCTGAGGGTATTTCCTTGATAGGCCTTGGAAAAGGTGTTGTATATCACAAATAGTTTGTGACCTCAGAAATCAGGCTTGGAGCACCTTTTACTCCATTAGCAGTTGAAGTTAATACCATTTATTTTTTTACAAAGAAAGTAATTACCTCGAGGTTTTAAATGCTTTTTCCAGATTGAAGCTGTGACCTCAACTTTAGGATGATGCTGATGTTTGTAATCAACCTTATTTCTTTGTTTGATGATTCATCATGCACTCATTATATGAGGCTTCCTTGTGCAATGGTAAAACACATTAAAAGCAAATGAAGTTACATATCCTTATTTGAAATAGTTTGAAAGGAAAATAAGTCACACTCACTGCTGCTTTTGTGCATTGTTCTTGTACCTTCACTGGCACTTTGCTTGGTGAAGTCAAGGATTTTATCTTTAAATTTCATAGCTGTGTAACAGACAGAGTGATATTAAATGGGATGTAAGAGGGACATTGGTATTATGGAGCTCATTTTAGCTGCTTTTTATATTACATTGCCTTGAAAACAAATCAGAATCTTCAATCTAAGACCTGGAAGGCAGGAAGAGCAGAGGAAATTTTATAGACTGAGTACAGCAAGGTATTTGGGATCTGTATCCCTGGAGGTGGCCTCTCCATTCATAAATTGTTTTGTGTTCCCTGTTCTTCCCCTCCTTTCCCTTTCTCATTCCCAAAGGACCTGGCCTGGGTGTACCTTTCACCTTGCAAAGGTCAAGTGGAAACCTGGCATGGATCTTCTGATGGAAACATAACCAGGACAGGTTGTCTGGGAGCCTTGCCCTGTGCAGGGTGATGGGACAGGGAAGATCACAGAAACACAGAATATTAGAATGGCATGGGCTGGAAAGGATCTCTAAAGGTCACCTAGTCCAACCCCCCTGCAAAGAACTGGGACATCTTCAACAAGACCAGGTTGTTCAGAGCCCCATCAAACCTGATTTTGGATGTTCCTGGGGATGAGATCTCTGCCACCCTTCTGGACAAGCTGTTCCAGTGTTTTGCCATCCTCACTGTAAAAAACTTGTGCTTTGTATCTAATTTAAATTGGCTCTCTCTTATTTTAAAACCATTACCCCTCTTCCTTTTGCAATAACCCCTGCTGAAAAGCTTGTCCCCTGTAGCTACTGGAAGGTGCTCTGAGGTGTCCCTGTGCCCTTCCCTTCCCCAGATGGACAACCCCAACTCTCTCAGCCTTTCCTCATAGAGCTGTTCAGTTCCTCTGACCATCTTTGTGGCCCTCCTCTTGACCTGCTCCAACAGGTCTTTCCTGCCCTGAGGACCCCAGAACTGGACACCGTACTCCACGTGGAGTCTTGCTGAAGTAGGTTAGGGGGGAAGAATCCCCTCCCTCGGCCTCACCCTGGAAATTTAGAGATAAGATCAAAAAGAAACGGCAGGGGAAGTTACTGGAGAGACCAACCTGTGCCAAAATTTCAATGTGTTTTCTCTCTTCTTTTCATGGAGATGGACATCAGGGGCAAAAGAAATGTCTTTATTGCTGGAAAACATATGAAAAATGAATCAGCAGAGAGGCCATTCAGCAGACTGCAGCAGCCAAGGAGAATGGAGGGTTTTGCATATCCAGAGTGAAGCTGCTGGGAAGGAGCTGCAAGGGGATTATGCAAATCCCTGATTGGGTGAGCAGGGGCTGATTGCCAGAGCAGGGCATGCACACACTGCCTGTACCTGGGTAGTGATTATGCAAATGACACCCCCCCAGCCAGGGTCCAGGGCAATTGGCTAAATGAGAAAAACTCCGGTTACGCCTCAGTGAATGCTCAGCGTTCAGCGCCCAGACCAGCCCACAGGCTGTGCAGGATAAACACAAACACACAGCTCTGCCCCCCTCTCCCTGGCACACCTATCCCGGGCCTGCAGGCTGGAAACACATCCCCATCGAGGAAATGGGGTGTCCTTTTCCATTTTCTGTGAGTCAGCCCTCTAAGGGACAGAAAATGGAAGCTCAGATGAAAACTTGTCCGTGCTGCCTGCGGTTCTCTGATCCCAGGAAAATTCTGTTGTTTGTCAAAGGAGGGATGCACCTGCACAGTGATGGGCTCAGGCCTGAGTTTTGCACTATGCATGGGAGAGATCTGGAGGGATGTGAGATGTAATTAAAAGATCAGATATTTAATATCTATTCCATGTTTTTTAGGGGTTCAATGGCATCTAAATTTTCGAGAAGATAAAGACATTGCCCTGCCATTCTCACAATAAAATTTTAATGTTCGGAAGTTTCTTTTTATTCTTTTTTTATTCCAGTGTGTACAATTATGTTCCTATATGTGTGCAATCCAGCATCAGTTCTCAAATCCAGCATAATATGTTGATATAATTTAATTTTGTTCTGAACAGCCTTTAATGTTTTCAGGAGCTTCTCACAAAAGGAATCTCATTCCCATAAACACCTAAGCCTGAAACACCTCTATAATTCTCACTGCAGAATGTTGGAAAGACATGACTCAGAAATCCTGGAAAATACACTAATTATATTGTACAACTAATTGCACTCTGCAGTTTTCATAGCTTACTGGCAGATGGGTGATTCAGATTTTGAGGTGATTGGGCCAGTTGAAAAACAGAATATAACTGACTAATAGCTGGACATGTCAGAAGAAAGGAAGGAAACTGTCCATCTCATCCTGTGGCACTATCTAAGATCTCACTGAACTGGGTAGCAATAAAAATCACTTTATTAGCATGTCAGGATTATAAGAACATTTTTTGGTAAAGTCCAAGCCAGTGAGGAAGAGAGTAAAAAAAGGTCCACAAAGTTTTCCACACCGAATTTTCTCCCTAATTATTCCCCTGGGTGTACACCAGGTTATTGGTGATATCGACAAATGTTAGTCCCAGGGGACCAATTAATTTTAACAGAGGCTCCACTGAAAATCAGGGAATAAGGCCAAATATTATTCCAGTGAAAATCAGCTGAGTGTTTACATCTGGGGAAAAAGAAAGGGGAAATACATAAACATATGAGACATGAGTGTGCTCTGCAGGCAGGACAAGATGCACAAGCCTGGCTGGGGAAAACCCGTGGTTTTTTCGTCAGTACCTTCAGTCATAAACCAGTTATTATAATTTGCCATATTTACTCTCAAAATTACCTGCCCACTGCCAAAAGATGGATTTTGGATACCCAAGCTGGGGGCAGTTATTCCCAGTCTCCACCTGCTGGGGTTGGTGATTCAACATGGGGAGCTGAGGAGAGTGGAAGCTGACAGGAGAGGTTTTCTGATTAACTGCTCTCTTTTTAATAAGCTAAGAAAAATTTGAAAAGCAATACATTGCATTAACTGATAACTCTAGACTCTTTCTAGCCCACTTTTATGGAGGTATAGAACAAATGTTACTTAAATAACTTGCATCTGTCATGACACCAGCTTGGTCTGTACCTGCTGGGCTGCAAAGCTGGGTAAGCAGCAGCTTTCAATGAACTATTGATTCTTGTCTGTTTGCAAAGGAGAAAACAGAGAAGGTCAGCCCTGCTACAAGAGTGACATCGTGGAAAGAGGGAAAAGATCACAGGAGAACTGAGCTGTGCTGCAGAGTCCTCCCCTCTGCTTGAACTGCAGCTCCTCTCCCCCCGTGCCAGCAATGAAATTTGTGAGGAGTCAGAGCTGCATTCTCACCTGTGAGAGCCTTGATGCACTGCAGCACCGCAGACAAGCGCTGCTGGGGATGGAGCTCTGCTCAGCCCCCGCGGGCAGTGTCCCAGCCACACAAAGCTCTGTGACAATTGACATTAATTGGCATCCTTGTTGCAGTCTCCGAGGAGAGGCAGAAGATTTAATGGGCCTTGAGAGTGAGTTATTCCCGGATGCCTCAGGGTGGTCCCTCCAGGGCTGTGCTGACACACGTGGGCAGTGCCACCTCTTGTGATGGATTTGCTTCACTAATATTTTTAAAGGACAAAGACAAAAGGGAGCAATGAGAAACGTAGAACAAGAGGGAAAATAAAAACCAGCAGGCTAATTCTCAAAGACATCTTGGAACTGAAGTAAATACTTTTTCTTGGATAACTGTGAGGTCAAATGTAAATTGGTGACTCCTCATGGAGGCAACTGCTTCATATGAGCAAATACTTAATACCAAATACTGCCCTTTTTTTGAGAGCTGGATGATTTAACCATCTACTTAGAGATGAAATACAGATTTTGTTATCACCTTGAGTGGGCAAGTGTTAAATATCTATATTATTTTCAGATGAAACCTGTTTTAAAACAAAGTAAAAAAAATCCATAAAGGAACAGTTTATTTCTGAAATTCCCTGGCTTCTTTTTCTTTGCATTTATCGTGCTTTATCCTAAGTGTGAATAACAGACATTTTTTGTGGGATGCAGGATTTTAGAAATAATGAAAGAATGCTTTGGAAATGTGTCACCTCTTCACGGTTATAACTCAGCAAATCAGGAGGCAAGATTTCCCAGTGCTAACTTCACTCATGTTGGCTACTATCTCTATGTCTGAAACAATTTATTTTCAGATTGACTATAAAAACAAGACATCACATAATTGTCTGACCATAAAATATGTAAAGCATTGTCCTACTGGGGCTCATTAGCAAAAGCATAGATCCTTTTTAGTAATCCATAAGGTGATACCTTTTAATGAATGCTGCAAATTATTCTACTGACTACCTAAAGATTAATAATAGATATGTCTGCTGCAACAAACAAGCCTCAAATCTCTGGAGAAAGCTGGAGAAAGAGGATAATACTTTGAATAAGAGCACAACAGCTCTTCTTATATTCATAGTTTTGATCCTATCAGCTAAATAGTGGTTGTGGTTTGTGTTGTGTCTGTTGTAAACAGACTCCTCTTGGAGCAGGATCCTGGACTAAGAATGCTGCACACAGCTTGGCTGGTGGATAGGAAGAGAAAGGGATTTTAACTCTGACTCAGGGTTTAATGCTGCCTAATTTCAGGAGAGTTAAACATTTTTACAAGCCCTGAAACCTTACAGTTTAATTATCTCCAAAGATGACTCTCCATCCTTTTGAAAAGGAGACTGAAAACAGGTTGAGCTAGCTTTATTCTGGACAGTTGACAAGGACTCTCAGAGTTTTTTAGTGAAGTCTCTACCTTATTGCAGGATGTGTAACATCCAATATATCTAGTCATGTGAATTATTTAAAAATGTACAATTATCTCTGTGGTAAACAGCCCTGGACACCTCCAGAGCCCTTGTATCACACCTCTAAAAGTTTGTGTCTCTGAGAGTCACATGCTGCTGCTGGTTAAGCTGTGCTGTGGCCCAGGCTTTGGAGGATGGTGTGCAGTGCCTCACTGCCACTCACACTGGGAACAGAGGTCACCAGGTCACCAGCCCAGTGTCCATTTTGACTGGGTCTGGCTATCAGCAGGAGAAATGGGTCTAAAAGAGCTTACATGAGTTACTGAGCTCCCTACAATTGCACTCAGCTGTGTGTTCCTGTTTCCATATCAGGTGAAATGTCTCAATGATCCTAAAAATGAAAGTTCCAGAGAGAGAGAAAGGCCAGGACACCTCAGTGGCTCCTGCCAGTCTTTTGAATCTGACCCAGTGTGACCAGACTGGCTTCTCTGGGGGTACTGGGTACAAGCTGTGCTTATTGCTTAGAAATGCTTTGTTATGGTGCATCATCTCTGACCTAGGCTTGCTCTAAAGCTCTCAGAATCCATGGGAACACTCTCAACTGACTCCTTTAAAGCTTGGATCAGATCTATTCCCTGGCAAAGGAAGGCCTGGCAGTCCTTGAACCCTCATGAATCCTGCCAAATGGCATGTGACTCTGCCAAAACTAATGGTGGTTTCTGGAGAGGAGGAAATTCTCCACAAAGAGGAACCTCACAAAGTTTTTTTGCCTTCAGATGAGAGAAGGTGAATGTTACAAGGCTCCTGAGATGCTCCTGTTGTTCCACCTGCACTTCAGCAGTCATTAAAAAATACTCTGTCCACAGTAATCCAGCACAGCACGATGATCTCAAACTATGGATAAAATTATTCAAAGACAGTGATTCATGGCTGGCCTGGTATGCAGAACAAGCAGAAAGGCAATTTAATCTGAGCATGTAAGCACACACCAGTCCCTGCACAGTGCCCCACCAAATTGGATAAGTTCTCTATTAGTTTCTGCACATATTAAAAGGAATTCCCAGAGGGTCCTGTTTAAACAATGTCTAAATAAATACTTTCCTGATCATTTCATAAGTTGCTATAGCACCTCAGGAAACTCAGTGAGCACCCTCATGGCTGTCAGTTTGGAAATGAATGGTGTAATTGTTATAACAGTGTTGGGCTGGTCTTTCTGTACTTGGAGCTCTCGCCAGACAAAAGATGTGTCTTCCACAGGAGTGACTGACCTTCAGTGTCTTGACTGCTCCCTGAAAGAGAGCTGTGGAGTTTGAGGCAATGATAAATGCATTTCTAGGGTGCCTGACCCCTGGGGGCTTCACAGAGACCTGCCACTGTCCTGCTGCATCACCTGAGATACATCTTACCCATCCTCCACAGCCCAGGTTCTCCGTCTGGTAAATTTAGAGCATGAGAGGTAGATTCCCACTGTAAAAAAAAAGATTCTGAAGTCTGTGTCTCCATGATAGAGATGTTCTGCAGGATGCTCTACAGACTCCAAACCAGTGTTAAGCATCCTCTAACTCCTTGTTTGCCTTGGATGGCCAGGTAGAAAAGCAGTATCCAACCCTCTGGATTTGATCCTGAACTGCTGGTGTAAGTGACTTGGAAAATTAGATATTTCCCAGCAGTGGTTTAAAAAGATACAGCCCACTTTCACTTATTAATCCTGAGGAAATCTTGATTTCTGAAGGAAGCTTCCCTACCCTGACAAAGCTCTGGGGACATCACAGTATAAAAGGCATAATCAAAATCAAAGTCAAAACCAAATATGAACATTCACCGGAAGTTCAAAAACATTTAAATTATAAGAACTCAGTGGTTAAAACCATAGGGAGCTTACTGTTCACACACTATTGAAAGTAAAATAAAAAGGGCACTTCTTGATTTAAAAGTGTGAGCACTTGTTATTTTTAAGTCGGATTAAGTATCTGGACTTCCAATTACACAATGGAAAATCCCTTTTTTATTGGTAAGATTTTAATTAAGTACCTTGATTTCTGTAAATGGGAGCTTCATTTGACACTTGTGGCCAACTTTGAATAAGTGCTAATAGAAACTGTGTAAATTCTGCTGAACTACATAGCTCTGAGTGCTGCTCAAAGAGCAGTCTGCCTTCAATTTCAATTCCTTTAGTGAAAATCTGAAATAAGCACATTGAAGTCAGTGTTGCACTGGTAGAAATCAGAGTAAGAATTGAGCCATGCCTAGGCCTGCATTGGTTTGTGCACAGTATTGAAATATTGTGTGGTGGATGCCATAGAAATGTACATAAAAGTGAATATATTTTTAAAGTCCTGTTACAGCCAGACGACTTGTACAGGAGTAAAGTTGCAAAAGCCTGTCCTCCATTGCAGCTTTCAGCCAAGTATCTTCCTTTTTGGCAAGAAAACCTATTGGGGAGAAAGAATAAAACACATTGCCACTTGCACAGGAACCGTGGAAAAGAAGAAATCATCCTGCACTTCTACTTTCAGAGATGGTTTATTGACTTAGATTTTGGAATTTTGCTGCTTTTCTTAGCCTTGAGTTTTAAACATAAGGTAGATATCATGACATATTTATTTTGTTAGAGCATCCTTTAGCATCCTTTAGAATCAATGTATTGACCTGATGAGACTTCTCACAGTGTCTCTAAGACAAAAATGTGTAAAGCAGATATTTACAGAACATTGACTCTTGTGCCTCCAGTAAAGGACAACACACACCTCTGGAATAGATGGCTCTTAATATTTTTATGTTACTTAACTTAAAGACATAGCTAAAGAAACCTTTAATAATTCCTGAAAATTTGTTTGCATGGTAATTTAAATTATGTTAAAGCATAATTCATAGTATCAAGAGTTTTCACCTTCCAGTCAATTACTGAGCATTAGAACTATTACATCACAAAAAATGAAAACTACAGACACTTGATGGAGAGTATGTATTTTATTAATATAAAACTTTGTTTATTCCCTCTGTTGTTTATTTTTCCTCTGAATTTGATGAAATGTGGGTAATGTCCCTCTCACCTAGTTTTAGCTGCATGAAATTCAGGTATCTTCCTCTGAGCTGTTCTTCTGGATGGAATCTGACTTCTGTGTGATTATTGCAGTCACCAGGTAAGAATAAGGTGCACTTCACTGAATTATTTTGATTTTTTTTGGTAGGATGGGTTGCCCTTGCAGTATTTATTTAATTATGGCAAAAAACTTGGCAAGTCACTTGCATCTGGATGTCTACTTTTAACTACCCACTTTATGGGATTTCTTGGCTTATTTTCAAAGTGAGTACATTAGTTAAAGTTAATTGCTACTTTATTTTCAAGGAGACCCATGGACTTTACTGGGAGGAGTTGTCCGACTTAATTCAAAGCCCAATGCATGGCTTTGCAATAATTTATATTTTCCCAGTATTTAGATTTCATTCCCATACACTCCTCTCATCCTTTTCCATCCCTGCCCCAGCATGCACATCCTGTATTCTGCATCCATCCCCATCCTGTCTCTTGTAGCACCATCCCTTCCCTCCCAGATGGCTCCTCACCACATACACAGCTTTAATGAACTCTACCCTAAGGTGCCTTGGAGGAAGGTTTCCCATGAGCTTGTAAAAAAAGTGAGAGATAAAAGTTCTTTTAGGAACAGGTCACTCACAAATTTCATGGTGCACAGCTGCTGTTTTATCACAGCAAAAGTGGAGATCCTGAGAAATAAGCTATTCACTGTTGCAGCAGTCGTAAGCTGTTGCTGATAGTTCCAAGCAAAACACTGAAGGAAAAGTGATAGTGACAGCAGGTCTGTCACTAAGAGAGACTAAGAGCACTGCTCATGCTCTCTGCTGAACAGCATAAGCTTGATGAAGAAAGCAGGTGACCTCATGTTGTTTATAATAAATAACTTATTCAGCAAAATTTACCTTTTTCCTTCTTTCTGACTGTCTTTTGGCAGACCTAAAAAAAAATAATAAATAAATCCCATTTCATCCCTAAGAGCTTTTGTGCTGCTTTTCTCTTTTGGTGGAGAGATTTCACTGAAATTATTTGATAGTCAGTGTCTGAGTTATGCAATTAGTTACCTGTACCATACAGCATGGGTTTTAATCTCCAAGTGAATAAATATTGCTCATGGGATCAGGAGGAGAAAGCCTCTGAAGGCTGAGACCTCATTGCTAAATATGAAACAAATAAGAAAAAAGTGGGACATTTTAGGAAACTGTGTGAACCAATCCTTTATCTAACGAGTACTTCTAGCAACAGTTTCATAGATTAATTTCATTTTTTTTCCTGTGATATTCGCACAAAATAACTGGGTGTACACAATCCCAGTGTGTAAGGACAGGGAAGGAAGGAAACACTCTCCCTTGTGTTCAGCAAGAAAACATTTTTGCAAGTCCTGGTGAACTGGAGTTACAGGGGGAGGGAGGAAGTGTGGCACAGGGATGTGTGGGATTGCCTGCTTGGGATTTGTGCATAATGAAGTTGGTTAATCAGTGCAAGTCGAAATGGAAATCCACAGATTATGTGATACAAGTATTGTCTGCAGCACTTCTGATTTGTTCTAATCAAAAGCCAGGTTGAGGGAAGATAAAACAGATTTGTGCTAAAATGAAAGAGGAAAAAAATCTGCTTTCTCTAAGCAATAATCCATCTTGATGAAACCAGAGTGATCCCACGAGCAAGGCTTTTGTGAGCAAACCAGAGTGAGCTCACTACAGCGAGCTAAATGGGGCTTGGTTGTCTACAATGGTCATTACAGCTTTTCTTTGCATATTAGCCTTCATTTCTATCACACGTGCATTTAGAGCTTTGGGCAGGTATTGACAAAAAAATCTGAATATATTGCACCTCTGCTGGCTAATTACAGTGGTGACAGCAGAAGACAAAGGATATACTTGAGATCTGAGCGAGGTGTTAAATCATAATAACATGTGTTCACACCATGCCCCATTCCTATATATGGGATGAAAAAATCCCACTAATTAAGGTTACTTTGTTAGACTGATAGGTAATTACCAGAGCAAAACTTGTAACCTCCCAGCCCTTAGTAGGAAAAGGTCAAAAATAATGGTGTAGCCCTTCATAAATCTGGAATGGAAAAGGAATACCAAGTAACTTAACACAGAGGAATTTTAAGTTTCTATACACACTCTTTAATGCTTCTTAAAGAGCACTGCTTAGATTTATATTTCTTTCAGCTTACAGGACATTCTGAATTTAATCTCCCCGTAGCCACTCGTCTACAATGATTTCAGCTGTGGGTCACAAAAGTTAAACCTGATAACCACTCCATTGCAGCCCTTCTGCTTTAGAGGTCAATGGAAAGTTTCTCAGGAGGCATCATTCAAAAATAATATCTACTTCTACACGAGAGATTTGAGTCAGAGTTTGATTTCCTCCCTCCTTTGACTTGGAGACTTTTCTTTGATTAAAATGAAGAGGGGTACTAAATGCTGAACACCTACTGGAGAACATATCTCTCTTAAAGAGCCACCATCACTGAGCTCACATCTATAATATCAACCATGATTTTGTTGGTCCAACAAGAAATAAACATTGCAGACAACTGTTAGGAAAAACTGGTGACATTAAGGGGCCTATTAACACTCCGTCAAATTAACAATATATTTCTAATTCCCTTGAGTGTCATATGTGTTTTTCTTATAATATTGGCTGATTCTCTCCTGCATTAATGAGGTGGACTGCTGCCAAAAATATGCAAATGGAAATCCAGTGGACCTGCCTTTGTAAATTCAGATATCTAGGAATTCACACTTAAATGAGAGTTGAAAAACCCCCAAACCAGGCAGTCGTTTGGTGGCAAATCCTCTGCTGTTAGATTGCTTGCACCAGTGCTGGAAAACATCAATATGTAAATACCTTGAACTCTAAACTCCTGAAGTCTGTATTATCTGAGTTTTTACAGTGGAGGTGTCAGGTCCCCTTTAGACTCTCTCCCACATTTAAATATAGATCTGCAATCAAATTACAGAGCTTTCCCTAGGAAACAGCAAGTCATGAAGTTCCCAGATAATGTAGACAAACAAATCACATTTCCTTGGCTCTCCCACCCTTTCTGAATCTGAAAATTACTTCTGAAGCTGAAAACGATGTCTTAAAGCAGAGGAGAAACACATGCATCCCTACACATGTACAAACCCCGTATTTAATATAGCAACAGATTGTAATTCTCCTTAGAAACAAAACAAAGCAACAGTAATGCTGCACAAAGCACTGGCAACCACACAAACTCACTCAGTGGCCTCTCCTAAATCTGGGGTTAGGCATTATGACACAGGGTATTGGAAACCACCCCATCCCCGCCTCTCCACAGCCCTTTTTCCATATGTTCCCTATTTCTGGTTACCTTCCAGCTGCCAGATGTTCCTTCCCACTACCACCAGCCTGGACCTGCAGACCCCTTTTTCTGGGTAGAAATAATAGCATGCAGATTTCAGGAATATTTGCCTTTATTTGATGCTATTCTTGTCCCACCCTTGCCGTGGCTCCAATCTCGCTGGAAATTACATGGTAGATGATCTTCATTTATTGGGCATGTATTCATAGATTTTAAGGCAAGCAGGGACCAATATCACTGTTTAATCTGGATTTCTGCATGACAATATTGTAGATTTTAGCTGGTGGTGCTGGTGGTGCTGGTGTTGAGTCCAACAGGAAGAACATATCTTGCAGCCCCATACTCCTGAGTGTATGCAGGCTAAAGGACAAACTGGCTCACATGGATAAGGTCTAAAATTTAACCCTTCTCCCACTAAAATCTTGGATTTTATTCCATGTGAACAGAGAGGGTCCCTGACCAGCTCAATCCCAGTCCACCTTCCCAAACTGATACTGATCCTCAGCTTTTTCCTGTTATCCAGAGAGCTACCTTACAATTTTTAACATATGAAAAAGAGAGAGTAAAAAAAAATATCAAATAATAATGCAATTTTCCATTTCTCCATTCAGCTTCTGGAGACCATCATCTACTTTCTGTAGCTCTTATGCAGTAGGATGTAAGCCACTCTCATTTTTAATGAAAGCTTAATGTAAATCATGTGAAAAGTCATGCAGTGTTTTCCTGAAGTGTCCACGCTAAATTGCCATTCAGGAATTCATACCTTTCAGTGGGAAAAGAAAAAAAGAAAAAAAGAAAATGGAGTTTAGTTCCTATTTGAGACAAGCAGTTGTGATATAAATCCCAAACAAGAAATATAAAATAAAAAGATGGAAGAAGCAAAGTTATATTTTTATCCTATTTAGGTACTCAAGCTGCAGCTAAATGTGTAATGGAGTTTTCAAAAGCACACAAGTGATAAACTATGACTTCAGGAATTTAAATGCTTCCAAAGTTTTCTCATAGTACGGGTTCTCATTTAAAAGGATTGAAACCTTGTCCAGGTCCTGTGTTCTGCATTTCTGAAGACTCCAAAACACAACCACATGAGCAGTTTTATCAAGGCTTGCATAATTTCATGTTTTTAGTAAACAGATATACAGGACCCAGCTGCTTCTGGGGTATATCTGTGCATGTTTGACTTTTTTCCCCCTGTATAAAATGCAAACTCCACAGCAAAAATAAGAAATGCTGTTTAAGGAGGGAAAATCTTCCAGAAAGTGAAATAACTAGTAAAGTGAGATCCAGTTTAGGCCAGTTGAATATCAATTGCACAACTGTAGAATGTAAAATAAAATTGATTTATTGTACAATATCTGATTTCAGTGGCTTTACACCAAGGATGCATTACTTGAGCCAGTATTTTGAATTTAAGAACACTGAAAAAAATCTTTTGTGTTTATCGCACACCTGGCCATAAACCAGCCCCAAACTTCCCTTAAATTAACTTGTCAGAAATCCACAAGGCAGCAAAATGCAGCTCTTGTGGTAGAATCTCACAGTGGAGTTGAGCTCTATCAAAAATCAAGATTTAGACCATGTGTTTCCTGTATGATGTTGATCTGGTAATTGCCTTTCTTGCTGCTTTGGGTGAGATTCTGATATCTACTATATCAGTTTTCCAGGTGTTATATTAGTCATCTTCCCTTCACAAATAGAAACAATTTCTTCTTTTTGATTGCATTAAGCTACACTTTAAATGAGCTCCCTACCTGTCTTAACTACTGTAACCACTGAATGCTTGAAAGCAGGTACCCAGAGCAATTCAGATCTTCACATGTATTTATAATGAACCTTAAGCCATGACACTGTTATTTTTAAAATCTTTTCAGATAATCATCACTAACTTTTAAAAGCATTTAGTCTGAAATAAGAGCTTTTCCTTCCTCATTCATCTCCTTGTGTTCTGCCCCCTGGATACCCCAGTAGGAATGTAATGGCCTTGTGTTCAAGGTGAGAAGAGCCCTCACAATGGCTTTTAAATGATATTATTTGTTATTACTCAAACTAATAGAAGATAAAAATGGCTCGTGAGGAAGGATCACTCTAGACACACCAGCTGTTGAAGTTAAAACAAATGGGAATTGAAAAAAATGACTTGGGGAAAAAAAAAAAAGGAAAAAATTTCTGCTGTGAAAACACCATTTCCCCACTTGGTTTCCTCAATGTGCCCCATGCAAGGGCCTCCACTTGCTAGAGACGCTGATACCTGAGATTCTCCTCTAAGGGAGCACTGCAGAGACCCCTGGAAGCTCCTCCTGGGCAAGATCACAGTGGACTACATGAAGCCAGGTGCTTCCTTCCCCTTCTTCCATCATCTGATGGCTTTTGGGGGTTTGGAGGAGTGGAGGCAGAGGAGAAAACAGAACATTTGGTATATATTTGAAAGAATTCACTCTCTGAATCTTCTCTTTTGCAGGAGGAATCTGGAAAGAAAGTTTTGCATGCCGGTGCATGTGTGTGCCTCTCAGAGTCACAGAATCCTGGAATGGGTTGGAAGGGACCTTAAAGATTTCCTCATTCCAATCCTCTGCTGTGGACAGGGACACCTTCCACTAGAGCAGGTTTCTCTGAGCTCCATCCAGCCTGGCCTTGAACAGGGATGGAACATCCACAACTTCTCTGGGCAACCTCTTCCAGTGCCTCAAAAGTGTTACACCATCTCATTATAACCACATAACTTCAGTAAAGCTCCTTAAATGCAGAGAGGAGGTAGAAAAGCAAGAACCATTGTCAATATGTTTTTTTCCTCTCTTTATGGGATTTTGGGTACCAGATGCTGGCTCACATACCTCTGAGTGTGTGAGTGTGCAGTAGCTCTGTGCTTCATGGTGTGTTCAGGCATCACTTGGCTCCTGGGATAGCAGCAGCTTTGAGACCTCCTTGGAGTTACAGTTATATTTTTTATATATAAAATAGTTATATTTGCCCCCTAAAGACTCTGGAAAGTTAAAAATAGGAATAGTACAAGTCACGCTACCCAAAACCCTGATCCTCCTCCCTGTCATCCAGTTTATCCAGTGACATAGCAATATCAAACTCTTCAAAGAATCCTAAAAAACCTCAAAAGATATTGCACAAGATGGCCACATGGCCACTGACATTTTTGAGTTTTGTATGGTGCTGGCTCTGTGTAAATAAGCTACACTGAAATAGATTATATTATAATTATGAAATGTCATCTCACAAGTAAATGTGCAACCCTATAAATATACCAGTTTAACACACAACATTACATTAAGAATTCAATATTGGAAACAAAACAAAAGTGAGCACATTCTGAATTAGCACAGTGGTATCAGGATCTGATATTATGCCTTTGTTTAATACTGTAAATTAAACAGGAAATGTAGTTTAATTTTGTGTATGCTTGTAAATAAACAACATTGTAGATTTCATCATGCTCATTATATGGAAAATTACTCCACTTTTTCTTTTTTTTTTTTTTTTCTTACAAGAGCTTATGATACCAAATCTTCTGTTTATCTCAGTGATTTTTTTCCCTGAATGTAAAAAGAAAAAAATGCATTATGCATCCTAACATCCATATCTGCAATTCTGTGAGCATCCCTTTTGTTTACTGCACACAACATAGTTGTAACAAAGACATTTACGCTTTTGGAGTCTGAAGCATGAAGTCGTTCTAAATCTGTGCCCACAGGTAATAATTACTTCACTCATTAACAGATCTCCCTAGTCTCTCATAAAACAGCTCTGAAAAGGTCTCTTGGGACAGAGTCAGGAAGTGTGTTTTATGATCATTAATATGGCACTAACCTGGAAATACCTAGTCTAGCTGGTTTAGCCCCAAAGCTGTGTTTATTTGCACAGACCCAGCAGGTTGCAGTGACAGGGGATAGGCTAAAGCCAGCCCCAGTGGTTCCTCCTCATCCTCTCCATGCACCACAGGGCTGAATCACATCTTATTCTTTGGCACCAGCAAGCCATTACTAAGAGAAAGGGACAAAAGAAGGCTAAAAATTTAATAATTTATGTAGGACATTCAACAGGATATGAGAAATAGAAGATCAAAATGTAAAACCTCGTGGCAATTTTGCGTGCGCATGTATTCAGGAAACTTTCAAATTATTGTCCTAGCTAAAAACAACCATTGAGATAATTTGTTAATAAGAGTTCAGGGCTGACAGTCAAACATAGCAGTAGTGTAAGGAGGCAGGACCTCACTGAAGTATGCATGCATGGCTCTCTAGATCTCTTGTACTTCAGTTAAGTACTCTTTTAATAAATAATTGATCAATTTGTACGATCAATTTGAAGATCTTTGGCACGCTAAAGACAAAGCTGCAGAATGAAAAATGCCCTGCAGGGAGATCTACATCATTAACCAAACTACCCAACCACTTCATAGAGTATCCAGTTTATAAAAAAATATACGAGCTTGGATCAGTCTGCAATGGGTTATGAGAAAAGCACTAAACAAAATGTCCAAGGTCTGTAAAACTGGAGCCTGTCCTTTGTATCCCATGGGTACCAAAATTTCACACAAGTCAGTTAAAATTTACCACTCATTCCTGTAGAAAACCGACCTCAATAATCTTAAAAAAGTTGCTAGGATGGTGTTTCTTACACAGCCTGGGGTGCTGTGGGAAGTCTGCTGTCCTTTCAAACTAGAGAGAGGAAAAATACTGGGCACACAGACTGGGATTTTCTCAATGTGTCCAGACTTTTTCTGAGATTTGGCCATGAAAAGTCCTACCAAAACTTGTATGCCACCAAAGAATCTGAGGAAAACTCAGGTTAAAAAAGGCAGCTGTCTGCTATTGAAGAAAGAAGAGTTGCCTTGCCCCAAAGTATTTGCAGCACATGTCAAAACTGTCTTCCTCAGGTACTGTGCTTACTTGGTGCATCAAAAAGATCTGTCACTGTGTTATATCATCACTCAGAGATGCCACTCAGGGCTTCTCATTTTCTTTTTTTAAACAGACTTTATTTTAGACACCTCAATCAATTTCCCTCTTGTGGCTTTTCCCCTTCAGGCCAAAGCATCCCAATTTCAGTACTAATTATTCTTATTACAAAAGTCCCTCAGGTCCTACTCAGACTGCTGTGCTTAGGGGTATGCTGAAGCCTAACTGGAAACATTCCCAGTGCCAAAGAATTTACAAGTAATTTAAGGCAGGATGCAACAAGTGGGTATGTGAGACAGTAATTAAGGTGAGGGGATTGGAAAGGAAACCTGTAGTAGCACCAAGTGGTCACACTGATTAGCTACACACAGTGATTTACACTCATCTACTTTTTTTTTTTTTTTTTTTTTTTTTTTTTTTTT
>VZUI01052530.1:0-30768 GCA_013401135.1 Cettia cetti | reverse complement strand
TGTACTACTACATTTGTTTATTTTAATATTCCTAGTAAAGAACTGCTATTCCTATTCCCAAATCTTTGCCTGAAAGCCCTTAATTGCAAAATTATAGTAATTTGGAGGGAAGGGGGGTTACATTCTCCATTCCAGGGAAAACTCCAGTTTCCCCTGGCAGATACCTGTCTCTAAACCAGGACAACTTGGAACTATGGAATTTGTCTTTCTGTGTAACTTTTACATGTAATGGAGCCCAGTATTCCTGCAGATGAAATCCTGCCTGTCCATGTGTTGGGTTTTTTTGCTCACACAGATTTTCCCTTACCTATTTAATTGTTTATTTTAACACATATTTTCTTACATCCACCCTTCTGATTTTCTTCTCTATCCCACTGTGGGGAAGTGAGTGAAAGCTGTGTTGGGCTTAGCTGCTGGCTGGGGTTAAGCCACAGATTTTGTTAAACATTATATCCCCTTAACTAACTCTTACTTTGCTTTTTCTTTGCATACGTTTGCTTGTTTTTGTACTTTTTCACCTTATTAAAAACCCCTATTATTAAAAACATACAAAATTCATTTAATCCTTCCCTTTGAAAATACTGTTTCTTATTCTAACATCAGGCAAAGAGGACTATCGTAAGCACTGATGTTAAGGGAGGACATCAGTGAATTTGATCCAAATTCACTCAAATTATGTACCTTCAATGGAATTTTAAAACCTAGACTTCCAGAAAAAAATACCAAAATAAGTTCTTAGATCCTTCATCTGCCTTTGCAGTGGCTTTCTATCACTATATCTTAATTCACCATCCCATCTAGCCTTTTTTCCATAGTGATAGTGTGTTACTGGGTAGGTGCTTCTTCTTTGTATGGTACTTTCTGAAGGTAGGCATGGATGAGCTTTTTGAGGGTGAGTCAGAAGAATGATAGTGGAAGTTACTTAGTTAAAAAAGAAATGTCCAAATTGCAAACCTCTATTCCGACAATTAGGAATGGTTTTCAAATCATCTTGTATTTACAAGGCCTTGTAAGAATTTTGAATTTTCTTACAGTGTGTATTTTTGTAAGTTTGCCATTTTAGAGTAAGATGTGTAATAACTGCTCTCCAAAGCTGCAAAAATCATGATTTTGATAAACTAAGACCATGTATTTAATACTGATTCCATCATTAAGAAAGATCACAACATCACACAGACAGGAAATTACAAATATTTTAAAATTAATTTTAAAGTAAATCACAGACTTATAGTCAGGAGAAATGACAATTCTGTTCTCCATAAACTATTTAATCTCCTAAAGTCATTAAGGGCCACTCTTGCCTGGCATGGAGTAAGTATTTGGGCCCTGGGAGTGCATTTTTTGTGAGTGACATTCACCATTGTTAAGGGACTGATAAGGGAGGTGTCACTATGAAGCAAGCATAAAACAAAGTATTTCCATGAAATTATTAACAATTTTTAAATACAAAGTATTTTCAATTACATAGTAATTTCAGTTACAAAGCAAGAGGGAGTTTTAATTTTTAAAGTTGTTGTTGTTGTTGTTGTTATTATTATTATTATTATTATTATTATTATTATTATTATTATTATTATTATTATTACATTCCATTATTCCATTATTCCATTATTCCATTATTATTAATTTTTCTCTATTATTATTTATGCATACTGGTATGATAATTAACTGAACATATTGATTATACTTTTAAGTTTCCTAATTCTCCTGGCCATGGAAATATTCCTTCTCTGTGTCTTTTATTTCCATTTCAATATGTTCCAAATTTTACTTCTACTTTCACCTTTTCTTATTTTGTTAAGATTTTTGTTGATTTTGTCTATTTGTGATAAATTGTACTTAATAAAAGTCAGGTACCATTTAAGTGCTGTTAACTTGGATTTGTTTTGTTTAAAAGGGCAGTTTTTTCTGCTCTGCCATAGTATTATGCCCATGTATGACCCACAGTGACGTTTTTTCACCAGCTTTTCACCAATACACCTGATCAGTGTACTCTTGGAATCTGTTTGATATTGTTTTAAACTTTCCCAGGCATATTGACTGTTGTGTGTGTCTGTGGGTTAAAGACTTAATTTTTTGTATTTCTCCTGCAAAATATACTGATAATTTTAATGTCTAACAAATTAGCAATTGAATTTGCTGTAACGATATTATTGGTTTTTTCTTTTAGTTTTTGCTTTTTGTTATCCCCTATCTAGTTCAGATAGAGGTCTCTTGGAAACTTCCTGAATAAAGGTCAAAAATCTTATCTCTAACCAGTGTATCTTGTGACCTTTAAAAAGAAAATGTCTCTTGCCTATTGTTAATTGTAGTATTTGATGATACCAAGCTGAGAAATGCATCTGACATGCCTGAGGGATGGTATACTACTCAGAGGGATCTGAACAAACCTGAGAAGTGGACTTATGAGAATCTCATAAGGTTTAATAGGATCGAGTGCAAGGTGCTGCACCTGGGTTGGGGAAACTCCAAGTCTCAGCACAGGCTGGGGATCAAGAGATCACAGGAGTCCTGTGGAAAAGGACTCAGGGGTGCTGGTGCAGGGGAGGCTGGACATGACCCAGCCATGGACACTCACAGCCCAGGAAGCCAAACGTCCTGGGCTGCACCCAAAGCAGCCTGGGCAGCAGGGCCAGGGAGGGGATTCTGCCCCTCTGCTCCGCTCTGGTGAAAAGTCCCGCTCCAGCTTTGCAATCCTCAGGACAGGAAAAAGTGATGAACCAGGTCCAGAGGAGATCCACAAAAATTATCAAAGGGATAGAACACCTGTCCTATGGCAAAGGGAGTTGTTCAACCAGAAATAAAGACATGGCCTGTCACTATATAAAGGGGGCTTAAAACAAAAGAGTAGACTTTTTACTAGGACCTATATCAACAGAACAAAAGGTAACAATTTAAAAATATGTCAGTGTAGATTCAGACTAGATACAAAGAAGAATTTTTTTTTATGAACGTGATGGAACACTGGGACATGTTACGCAGAGGTGGTGAATGCACCATCCCTTGAAAGAGTCAAGGTCAGGTTGGACAGGGCTCTGAGCAACCTGATCTAGTTAAAGGTGTCCCGTCTCATTGCAGGGGGGTTGGACTAGATGACCTTTAAAGGTTCCTTCCAACAAAAAAAATTTTATAATTCCCTGATTCTACGATTCAGTAAGTTGATTCTATGATTCTATGAGCCTTGGGATTCTCCAAGGTTAAGTACTGGGGCCTGTTCAGTAACTTTATCAATGACCTGGGCAAGGGGATCTGCGTGCACTCTGGTAAATTTACAGACCACACTAAGTTGGGTGAGAGAGAGACTGCAGAAGGATCTGAATAGGCTGTATGAATGGTACAAGGCCAATGGGATGATGTTCAACAAGGTGATGTGTCCTACACCTTGGGCACAACAATCCCAGCAGTTTTACAGACTTGAAGCAGAGAGGCTGGAAAGTTGTCGAGCTGAAAAGGGCCTGGAGGCGCTGGTTGTTGGTGGCTGAAAATGATAGGCAATGGCATTCTGGTCTGAACCAGCAATAGTGCGGCCAGCAGGGCCAGGACAGGGATTGCTCCCCTGTACTCGGCACTGGTGAGGACACACCTCAAACCCTGTGTTCAGCTCTGGGTTGAACATTCCAAGAAAGGCATTGAAGTGCTGGGGTGTGTCAAGAGAAGAGCAACGGGGCTGGTTAAGGGTCTGGAGCACAAGTCCTATGAGAAACAGTTGAGCAGCTGACGGAGCTGGGGATGTTTAGGCTGGAGAAAAGGAGGCTCAAGGGGGACCTTGTTGCTCTCTACAACTGCCTGAAAGGAGGATGTTGGCCCACAGAGAGCCAGGGGAGGTTCAGATTGGACATCAGAAAGAATTTTTTCACTGAACAGGTTTTCAGGCATTGGAACAGACTGCCTAGGGAGGTGCTGAAAGATACCATGTCTGGAAGTGTTCAAGAAATGACCAGATGTGGAACTTCAATGCTGTGGATAAGTTAACATAGTTGTGTTAGGTCAAAAGCTAGATTTGATGACCATGGGGGTCTTTTGCAACAATTATGGTTCTTTGGTTCTATAGTTCTCTGGTTCCATTATAGTAAAATACAACAAACTTCTCTGTGAAGATTATGCAGGGTTGCAGTTTAGGGTTTTTCTGCTACAATTAGAGAATCCATATTTTTGGGCTAAACAAAATCATTGTGGCTAAATATTAATTTTGTGTAAGTATAAGAAAGTTAATGAGAAGCCAAGCCTTCAAAAATTCATAATTGTTGTATGCACAGGAATCCTAATTCAGTAATATTTTTATTGGTAGTGTTTTTCTCAAAATTCCAAGGCAGACACAACTTGTCCTTTTTTTTTCCTGCAATTTTTTTAAAAGAATAAAGTAAATTAAGATAATAGCTAGCTTTCTTAAGGTTGGGCTATTGTTCACTTCCTTCTAGGATGCTCTTTTCATCAGGTGTGGCCAAACAACCTTTGTATTACTATTTGTCATTGTTGGAAAAATTTACATTAACAAGTCTTCTTCCCTATCTTTTTCAAATAAATGTCATGTGTACTTAAAGAACTAAATCTCTAACCTGATTTTTTGGAAGCTACATGAATTGAAAGGCATTAATGTAAGAACAAGACACATTCAATTTCAAAATTTACCACTATGCTTCCTCAGTAATTTTTTACTCCATGTAACAGCAGTTTTCTTACAGTGTAATATTTCAACGTGATGGATTTTTTTCACTTTCAAATCTTTTAAATTATTTAGTATTTTTCTTCAGTATTAAGAAAAATAAGCATGTTCCTTTAAAAAGTAGAAATAAATCAGCCAAAAACCCTCTGTAGGGGTTGGAAACTAATTTTGATAAATCCCGGAACATTTTTCACACAATAATAGAAAGGTAATGAAACTTTTCTGAAAGTATTCAGTTAGGAGTGTAATTGATACCCATTGTGGCTCATAGTTTAAATAATTGTGTCACTTTTATTTACCTTTTTGCTTCCAAACTTTATTTGTATTTGAAGAAGATAGTGCTGTAGATTGTGAAAAATAGTGAAACATTCAAAAAGGGATGAAATATTTCTGACTGTTATTGAACAATAATCTGGTACTTCAGGGTTGGATGTGACAAAAGTCAGTGGCACTGTATTATCATTTTTGTTATTGATCTACTAATACAAAAGAGACCCTGACCTCAGATCTCTCTCTGGAACCCAAGAGCTTTTTTTTACCAAAGACACATTGAAGTTTGAGTATTTTGCTCTGATGGGTTATTACTGATACCTGAATGGCTTAGGTATACCGAAAACTAAAAAAAACAAGATTTAAGATTCCAGTGATGTCAAAGTAGCAGGTGGTGAACCAGATTATTAGGGAAAAATTATCTCTGATGAAAGGGGGAACTGTTATTCCTATTTTTATTCAGGGTATCATTTTAATAGTGATTCCTAGAGTTGCTACTGAATACTTCCCCTAAGTCTATTACTGCAGATGAGAGGTGATCTTAACAAAAGACTCCTATTTTTCACTCCATTTCTTCATGAAAAAAAAAATTAGTGTTTATTCATGTTGATATTGTAATATTTTCAAGTAGTGCTAAAGAAGCATATTTGTAAATGAGTGTACTCTGTGGAATGAGTGCACTATGAGAAAAAAAAAAAACAAAAAAACAAACGAAATAAGTCTGTCTCAAGAACAAAAATATTTACCTAGAAATACACCAGATACTGTATACAAAATATTTACCCCCGCCTCTGGCCCCCTCCTCATGGAATCCACCTTGACTCTGATTTTAATAATACAAAATTTTCAATGGCTTTGAAGGTAATAAGATTGAAGGAAATTATCAAATAAAATCTTATTGTATCTTTGCTTTACAGTGAGAGGCAACTTTTAATCTGGTTCAATGTGGCAATGTTTTGCTGTATCTAGTGGTGTGTGGAGGCCCTCTCTGTTACAAATACCACACCATCTTATGAAAGCAAACAGAGAACTCACTGTCTCTTGATGTCAAAGACTGCTAGACTCCAGATACTGGCTGGAGTCTAGGGAGCCACTTACAGGTAATGAGGGTTGTCCCACACCAGTTCTGGTCCTGGTGATTTCTAGAGAAGCTAAGCACCAGCTTTAATACAGACTCTAAGCCTTATCTACACAAGACCTTTAATCTTCCTGTGTTTAAAATGTGTGCATTTTAAAACTGAACAGTTGTGCCTTCTCATTTTTCTATCATGTCCAATATTCCTTTGTATTTTGATGTGGTTTTTTGGTGCTTCACACAACAGGATTCCTAATTGGTTTCAGTGGGGATACAGAGACGCAGGGCAGTGGACAGGCACTGAAGTGCACAGGCTTTTAAGGAAAATCTGCCTACTGATGGCCACAGATACATGGTCCTGTCTATGGGAGCAAGTCAGAACACTGCTTTCTGGGTCTACTACCAGATTAACAAGACCTAGATAATGCAGGAGCCTATCAACAGGAGCCACGTTTTCAGTTTGAATAAAGGCAGAAGTAGGTACTACAGTATTTGGTGGTCAAAGACTTCACAAAATTCTCTACTTCTCAGGCATATCCTGAAATTTCCATAACAGTAATGCTAAAAGCACTAGATACTCATGTAACCTTGGAATCATACATTTTACTGATAACCCCACAATAATACAGTACCCTTGAAATGTTGTCAAAATTACTAGTTGTTCTTTTTTTCAAAGTTTAGTCTGGAAGCATAACTTTTCTGATATGATTTGGAGAAACCTAAGTATTGTACAAAATCCTCTATCAGCATTTATGCAATATTTTAAAATGTGCATTTCTTTCTACCTAAAAGTTTTCTTATGAGAAAACATTCTTCTCAGAAGTTAAAGACACTTGAAATTCAATATTTATTTCAGTTTTCTTCTTACTCTTACTGTGAGATCTTCTATTACCAAAGAACTTTTTAGGCATGGTATGCAAGAATTAATGGAAGCTTAGATTATTTTGGTTTTTTTGGTTTTATTTTAACAGGAGACTTTCTCCCTTTAAGCCGCAAATGAATTTTCATGTTGTTTGATCATTTCTCCCACTTTTATGTAAAAGGTTATATATTTATTCAAATGTAAAATAAGAAATGAAAGAGAAAAAATGGTATTTTGAACAGAAAAAAAAATTAGAATGACAAGATTTCTTTTTCTTTTAAATATTTTCATTATTTCATTTTTTTGTTTGTTTTTTAGTACTCATAGAAGTTCTCCTCCCTACATTTTTTTCTTTTTTTTTCATAATTGAGTCTTGATTTTGTAGCTAAGTTAGAAGAAACAGAGACACTGTTACAACCCAATATGTTACAAATATTATAGGAGACTTTCAGTAGTTTTCCAAAACAGTTTTATTTTATTTTTACTGTCTGTGAATGTACATAGAACATTGGGGAAACATGAACAGTGAATTTCAGTAGTTGAGTAATTGAGTTCAATTGAGTTTTGAAACATTTATTGCATCAAGGCACCTTATTTTTTAGACATAAAATTTTCTTTACATATTTACCAGCCTTATTATAACAATATGTTCTATTTTTTTGTGTTTTATTACATGAGACTAACTTTGCATCTTCAAAAAATTTGTTGTAAAAAGTATTGTCTGATTCAGCACACTGGGAATAAAAGAAATTTATATTACTAATAGAATAGTCTGGTCTTTCCTAAAATATACATTTCCAGCCAAAATTAATGACTGGCTTAATTGAAATGTTTGTATCCATTTTTACTCTAATATTTAATGCAAATGAAACTAGCATGAAAAATTGAAACTCACAGGGGTCTGAGCTCAGACAATCAGACCATTTTGAGTTTCCTTGGGACTCTGCCCTGATAGCAACTTGCTAGAGAGAGGCAGCCTTGATCCAATTGTCTGAAAAGGAATTTTAATAATGCAAAAATAATAAACAATAAAGTGTCCACTGTATTGGAGTGAACGGGAACAGGGCAGTAACAAAGGGCCAAAGAGCCCGAGGCCAGGGTCAGACAGGGGTATTTAATCATTCTGGTGTGGGAGAGGAGTTAAGGTGGGGTCTGAGGAAAAGGTCCAACAGGAACCATTAGGAATATTAAAATTCCTGCACCAAAAATCAACCTATGGTAACACAAAGAACTAGGAACCTTTTAGCAATGATTTGCATGCTTGAACGGAACATGTTAATTAGCCTTTTGCTTACTGTACTTAGGAAGTTGTTTCCCAGGGCATCAAGCTGGAGTTTTCTTCTTCCCTAGGGAAACCACTCTCAACATCTCCCCCCTCTTGTTTTTCTAAGGAAAAAACTGTTTTTTCTAAGTTTCTGTACATGAGTTTAAACATAAAAAACTCCCAATTATTATAAGTATAACCACGAAGAAAAGCAACAGTTCAGATTTAGCTATGGAGAGTACATATAAGGATAGGTTCCATCCCTTAAAAAGTTAATTGAACCAGTCTTTGTTGCCCATTTCAATTTTTTTAAAAATTGACTCTTTTTAAAAGTCTTTCCAGTAGTACTTGAACTGTGAAGGTACATTTTCTTGGGATCTTTAGACCAGAAGACACAGCATATTTATTTGGTGACTGTGGGTTAGCATTAATTTGGCTTGGGTTGTTGCTTTGTTTATCTTTGTTGCTTTTTCTCTGTAATATAGAACTCACATTACAGGTGAGATTGTTTCAAAACTCACATGAGATGTTATATGGGTAAATGTAAACAGGATACATACAAGGAATTAATTTTGACATATGTAAGGATTAAAACTATTAGTAAGAAAGTTTAATGTGATGATTCATATAAATTAAAACCTTAACTGAAAACTTTTCTTTCATTACTTTGCTCTCAAACTTTTGTTCTTAGTAAACCTCTTGTTTTCTTCTTCAGTCTTTCTCTCACTATGTCTTCTTCTCTTTTCCTTTTTTCTCCTCCCTTCTGTACTATCATTCCTCGTCTTATCGTCAAATCCCTTAGACGCACTTTTTGTTCACTTTTTTTGTTCTTATTAAATTTCACCTTTTCTATGAATGAAAATTGTATTTTAACATATAAGGCATAAAAGAAAGACATATTGTTAAGAAAAGTAAAACTTATAATTTGTAAAAAGACTTTTTAAATGAATGAAAAATCAACAGACTTCTTATACCTTCATACTCACCCCCCTTATTACTTAATTGTTTGTAGGCATGAGAAATAGTTATGGTAGTAAATCTTTTAGAAATTACTCTTTCACTAAACCAACAAACCTAATATTTCTAGTTACTGGTGTGTCTTATTAATTTTTTTATTATCATGTCCAGGGGCTATCAAAGGTACAATGTTACTGGGTGGCCTGCTACAGGCTAACTACTTAAAACTTATAAGTTACAATTTGAACATTACAAACAAATCAATTTAAAAACTATCAGAGGTAACACTTAAAACTGTAAGGGGTGACATTTAAAACTATCAGGGGTAGAATTTCCTTAGTGAACATATTTAAAGTGTCCAACTCTTGAGGTCCAGGTGAAGTCATTGCTGAGTTGTCAAAGGTCTCGGATTTCCATCCAGCTAGTGTAGACAGTTGTTACCCATCGAATACCAGCATCTGTGGAAATACACACATATCCACATCCCCAAGGGACAAATTCCCGTACCAACACCTTAGATTTAGGTAACTGGAAGTCACTAGAGGACTGTAATAACAAAAAATTATTTAAGATGACAGGGATTTGAGAATTTTGCAATATTGTTAAAGTTCACAGGGCTTTGGCCACCCCAGTCTGTGGGGTCTCTCCACACATCTACCCTCTCTGTTCTTTAAAGGCATGCTTTATCTGCGTTAGCATGTCTGATTGATGTGAGCTGGTGACGGCAGCCTACAATTTTGTAAACAGGTTGTGCTGCTGAGATTGATACAGAGTAAAATATTGTTAATCAGTTTCACTGATAACAATTCAGTGGATTATGGTATCTTCTTCAATTTTTAAGAAGCTTTAAGTTTACAAGTCTCGGGTGTCAGGTTGGAGTGTAATTTTTTTTTTAAACAGGATAATTTAAAAGATTTTGATGTTCATGCAGGCTCACCTGGTGAGCACTAGTCAATCACAAAGCATATTTGTCATTTCACTAATTAAATGTGTTTACATTAAGGCAAATAATCTCTGTTTGTTGTGTTGCTGAATTAACTCACTTGTTTTCAACCTTAAGAACTATTACATGAAAATAATTTAACCTGTTAAATTCAGAAGGGTGTTTGGCATAATATGTACTTATCCTATCATTAACAATAAGACAATACATCTAATAAAAACAATAAGCACTACTAAAAAAGAATACTTATTACTGCTTAAATGGTTACCATTAGGGTCTGCTATAGCTGGGGAACACCTTTTCCTAGGTGTTTCCAAGGTCTTGGAAAGACTTTTCTTGCTAAAGTCTTCCAATTTTACCTTGAAAAGGGGTCTAGCTTTTATAAGAACAAATTTACAAGTCAAAGTATCTTGATTCCATTTTTAGGACAGAAACACTTGGGTTTGATGGCATTTTTCCCTGCCAGCCAGAGCCACTGCCTGGCCAGAGCCAAGGTCCTGGTCCGGAGAGTTTCCCTAATATATCTTAAAAACAAACTTTTATTAATATTTACTGAAAAAGTTCCCCAACATAAGCAACTTATGAATAATCAAAGGAACACACACAAGTAACATCAAAAAATATCTTATGGCTAGATCTTGTGACAGGCATAGAGTTTAAAGCCTAGTAAAAATAAACACTTAAGAGACAAGGTCACATTCAGATTTTGATTTCAATTTTGTCATGTTACTAATTTTTGCAAATGTATTATCAGTATACATAACAACATCCCTCTCTGGTAGCTGACATGATCTCACATTAATTCCAAAAAGGCACACTTAAAAACTTTTAGATTAATTTTAAGTGGGTAAATTTTAAAACTAGTTAGCAGAATTGAACACTACAATCTCCAGAAGTTATTTTTGTTCCTAGCCAAATGCTGCAGGATGATTTCACATTTAATAAAGCAGACTTTCATTAGGAAAATTTTAGTCATAACAAAGCTAAGGAATGCGTAGAGGTGCACCTCGTTATTTGTCTACCAGTTCCCAGTCCCCTTTCCCAGCTTTGCCGCGGGGTGGATGCGGAGAAGGCGCTACAGTGCGGCAGGGGGGAGCCGCCGCCGCAGCGCCCCGGGGCGGGACCACCCGGGGCCGCCGCCGGTACCGGGCATGGCCCGGCCCCGCTGCCGCCGCCCGGCCCGGGACGGGCTGACACCCAGCGAGGCTGCCGCACTTGGCACGGCAGCCGAGGCAGGCAGGAGTGGTGCGGAGCTGGGCTACGCAGCCCCGCTGCTGCAGCCGTGGGCGGGCGGAGGGACTGGAGGCACCGTCGCCTAGCGCTGTGACATGGGCGGAGCGCAGTGTTGTGTCTGGGGCAGCCGCGGGGCACTGCTCGGCTGCTGAAGGCAGCGGAGCCGCTGGCCAGGAGTGGCATTCGGAGCAGCACGAAGTGCGGGAAGCGAGGAGGCGTTGGGAGCGGTGCTTTTGGTTCTGTCTTCCCCGGAGCGGGCGCGATCTATGATGGAACAGCTACAACCCCAAGAGAATCGTCTCTTCCACCTGCCCCACAGTCACCACACATTGCATGTCATCGGGTGTCAGGACTTGCGAGGAAAAGGTGGCCGGCGCCAAGCGGGAAAAGAGCAGCAAGTCTTTCTTGTGCTCCCACACAGCTCCATTAGGCTCCGGCCCATCTGGGTGGCGGGCAAGCCGCGAAGGAGCGGGGTCCGTGAGGGCTTTGGAGCGGCGGGCTGGACTGGCGCTGCGGCCCGAGCAGCCAGAGGCCAGCAGTGCGGGCCATGTAGTGTTAGTTCGGTCGAGGGCTGAGGAGAACGCGAGGAAACTGGCGGGACTGGGCGGAGGGGGTCCCCAATGGCTTGCGCATTGCCACTGTGGATTCCCGGTGCAGGTTCTGGTGCCGAAGGTCACCGGAGACCGGGGTCACTGACAAAGTCGCATTTCTCCCCGGGCCAGCTAGGGGCACAGGCATTCACCATCTCGGCCCCATGTCTGTCAACTGGGATGCCCAATAGAAAAACATTTAAGGAGAAGGGGGGGTGGAGGGGGGGTGGCATTCCCAGGTTCTTCCAAGACACTGGGGTCTTGTCCACTCCGAATATATTTTTTTCTTTCTCTTCTAATTCTTGGAGCTCTTTTTTTCTCAAATTTCTTCCCGTTAGCCAATTTTACCTTGTAAATCCTTGTAAATGCCTCTCTCACCTACAGACATACGTAGTCCCATTGTTAAGTAAATTTTTGAAAGGGGGGGATAATAATTGAGATGGATGTTGCCCTTCTCCTACCTTCTTCTGAAGGTCATGGCTAGAATAGCTTCCTTCCGCTTCCTAGCCATCGAAGTTACTCTTTCTTTCACCCAATGCTGGCAATTCGATGAGAAGGGTGGTGTCCTATGCTCAGCTCCTGAAGGATAGGGCTGAGTCCTGAAAGGTACCCTGGATACCAGGAGTCACAGTTCAGGTTCCGGGTGAAACATCCAGGCTCCAGACAATCAGACCATTTTGAGTTTCCTTGGGACTCTGCCCTGATAGCAACTTGCTAGAGAGAGGCAGCCTTGATCCAATTGTCTGAAAAGGAATTTTAATAATGCAAAAATAATAAACAATAAAGTGTCCACTGTATTGGAGTGAACGGGAACAGGGCAGTAACAAAGGGCCAAAGAGCCCGAGGCCAGGGTCAGACAGGGGTATTTAATCATTCTGGTGTGGGAGAGGAGTTAAGGTGGGGTCTGAGGAAAAGGTCCAACAGGAACCATTAGGAATATTAAAATTCCTGCACCAAAAATCAACCTATGGTAACACAAAGAACTAGGAACCTTTTAGCAATGATTTGCATGCTTGAACGGAACATGTTAATTAGCCTTTTGCTTACTGTACTTAGGAAGTTGTTTCCCAGGGCATCAAGCTGGAGTTTTCTTCTTCCCTAGGGAAACTACTCTCTACAAGAAATGATGGATTACTGTGAATGTCACAGGCCTGTGAATGTCCATAAATTTACCAAATAGACCATCCTTCAAAATTTAAAAATATTTCTCATAACTACCGTTTTCCAGACACCAATAATTTTTACTTTCTGTGCAGATAGCAATAGCTGAAGCAAACTGATGTAATTCCTTCCATTTCAGTAGTTAGGAGATAACTTCCAATTCATGACATGAACATCCTGTGTTATGTTGAAAGTATTTTGCTTCCTATGTCCCAAAACTGTTCAAGATCTTTCTTAGAAGCAGATGTTTATGAAGTTTTTCTATAGTCTTCCACTGTGGAAGAATCCCAGTCTTACTCCACTGTCTTTTCCCATCCCATGGTGTTCTGAAGTATCACCATGATCAGTAAGTACACACTAATGTGATGTTTGGAAATCACAATATAGAATATTGACATTTTTTCCCTCTATCTACAGTGGACAGGGGTCTGACATTTCTAATGAAGCCACTGATGGAAAAATATCTTTTATATCATCAAATTTCATTGGCAAGTCTGAGTAGAACAATAATTTTATTAAAATTTGCATCAACAAGTTTTCTTACATCAGAATAAGATAGTTTCCAAATAGTTCAAACCAGTTTTGGAAAGCTAAAAATACTTCAATAAGCCTTTTTTTTTTTTTTTAAATTGGGCCCCTTAACTGACTAAAGTAAAAGTTCACAAACTGCTCAATAAGTAAGAATTACATCCTACTCAGAATTCATTTAAATATTTATGTAAGCTAAAAGTAAAAACTATACCTTATTTTTAAAGATCCTAGTGGATTACTAGCAGAAAGGCTGGTGAGGCCGTAGAGAGTCTCAGTGAATGAGAAGTACCACAGACTTCAAATTGTTAGTAATTTAATCTGACCTCTTCCCTTCAGAACATAATGTTAAAAGTGAAAATACAGTAGTGAGTGTAAGTACTTCCAAGTAATGAGACTAGTGCTTTCAGGCTGTTTAGTAATAAAAAATGTCAAAAGCAGATGAGAATGTACCAAACCTAATAAAAAAAATCTCAAAAGCAGATGAAAATGTACTAAATCCAGTTTCCCACAAATGGTTTCAATTTTATAAGGAATCATCCCAGTAACATTACAGTAAAATTGTTAAAATTATTTGGTCAACAACAAAAGATATGACCATTAGAAAGATGATTTAGAAGTGAAAGAAGGACTATATAATGGAAACATACACAGAATATATTGAGTTGAAAGGGCCCTATCAGGATCTTTGACTTCCAAGTGTCACACCATCTTCCTGGAGGACTGTTCAGACACTTCCTGAACTCTCTTAGGCTGGTGCTGTAACTGCTTTCCCTGGGGAGCTGTTCCAGGGCCCAACCACTCTCTGAGTGAAGAACCTTTGCCTGGTGTCCAATCTAGCTGCCCTTCATGCTGTTTCCTTTACTCATAAGAGTGACAATTTTGGTACTTGCCCCTCTGCTCCCCCTTATGAGGATGTTGATACTTATTTCTCTTGGATGAAATTGTAGCACAAAATCTAACCAAGGTCCTGGGCATATTCTTCTGCCTTGCAATTCATCTTTAATGTCAATGAGTATTTGTTTTTTCTGTTTTTCTATCCTGGTAAAGTTTCTCTTGTTATCTGTGAAAAAGTTCATGAAGAGTCTGGGCTTCCTGGTAAGATAAGATTTAATTACTTTCGTATCACTGGAAGAATTTCTTTATGTAGTAATGTAAAGGTGCAAAAAATTTACAGAAATATCTGAATCTTCTTCCTCTCTTTTGCATCAACTTATGCAGAAGTCCTATAAATTGACATAATTTAAAATGCACACTGAGAAGAATGTATTTTCCAACAAGTGAATTTCACAGGGTTATGTAAATACTTGGCATTTTTTTAAGATCTATTTGCATAGGTCAGCAGCCATTTCAGGTCATATACAGATAAGATAGGAGACTAGCTGAAGTAATTTTGTTCTTGTATTATTTAAAAGACATTACGCATATATGTATGCATACGCTGTTGCAAAAGATTCTTTTTGGCCTTTATATACATAGTACTTACCAGATGGTTTTGCCTAATGTGAATGGAGAAAGAAATAGTATTCATTTGTATTAGGCTCTTCAAAAATAGTGAAAAAATATTACATTAAATAAGACCAATGCTATGTTTTAATTTCAAGTACTAGGGACAGGCCCTAGATTTCTTTCACAGTACACAGAGTGATAGGATGATTGTAATATGGACTGTGACTGGCATCACTGTATCAATTCTTCAATGAAATCTTTAACAGTAATTTCACATATGGCACTGTAAAACCCAGAATCCCACACAAAAGAAGTGAGAAATTTTAACTCTCTACATGTAGCTAAGCCTCTCATGAAAAAAAAAGTAGATCCATACTGCGTGTGACAACCCAGTCCTGAGGGGAACAGATGCTCTGAATTTTTGAGGCCCAATAAGTTATGCCATGCCATAATAATGTATCTGAAAACCCATGGAGCAAATACTATGTTGATGCATTCAGGTTCTACAGTAGATCAGGCTCTACACCATGTCAGGGTGAGTCAATAAATCAAAGATAACCTTGAATCCTAAAAGCAAGGCCAAGTTTTCACTGTGCTTTTGAGCCCACAACAGGAGCTGTGAATAGGATATTAAAGGATGTTAAAGAATATTAAAGCTACTCTAAAGGATAGTAATGGAAAATTAAGAAGATTGCAGCACTTTTTTCAAACTTCAGAATCAAATAAACTTTTCCTGGTTTCTTGGTTTTTAAAGTTCTTCTTCCAAGAAGATTAAAAAGAAATCCAAAAGATGTCCTCCAGTTGCAGTTCCTTCTCTGCTTATGGTCTTGAACACTGATCATCCTCAAAATCTTCCAACTTCATTCGTGTGCACATATGCATACTCACCCAAATACAAGGAATTGACTACTCAAATGTTCATAAGCCTGACCTTTTCTGAAAACCCCCACAAACCATAGAAGTTAAAGACAGAAAGAATGTTGTAAGATTAAAACTGTGTGTCACAACTGTGTGTCATAGTAAAGGTAATTACAATGTTACTGTTGAGTCTTGTAATCACCAAAAATTATTATAGTTCTTGATTATAGCCTCTGCTGAATCACCTGACAAGTGTAACACATTACAAATGTGCAGAATTTTTATGCTTCTCTGAAGAAAGAAGAATCATCAAAAGAAGAGGGAAAAACCCCAAAACCCCAGAGAGTTGCTTTTAAATGAATTGACCACCCTCTCACTAATTAACTCTCCTTAAGCCCTCTTTGTTTTCTAGCCCATATGTCAGTGCTAGTCTTTTAATTATCAAATGGTATGTAAGCCTTTTGTACAGTATTTTTAAGCTTTCAGAGAGCTCTGCCAAGCTGCATCATGCACCTTTTCCTTAAGCAAAAATAAAGAGGCCTTGTAACAGACCTGTTAGTCCTGCTAATTAGTTGGTGCTTTTGCCACTCTCTCCCTAAATGCCTAAACATTTGTAAAAGATGTTATCAGATCGTTTTCTGTATTCTAAAGTACTTTCTATCTACATGGTCACTGGCCCAAACCAAAGTAAAGCACCTATATAATCCTTTGAACATTTTCAAAGTACTGAGGGAGCAAGATGAAATGTGAGTACATCTACAAGCAGACTGCTGTACTCCAAGCATATGACTATCATAACGACAGAAATATCCCAGACAGGTTGGTGAAATGTGAATGCTGAAAAATGAGGGTAAGAATCTGTGCAATCCACTGAAGAGGCAATTTTTTTTACCCTCCACACCTTTTATTTAAGCCAAGAAAATCTTTGAAGATATATTTAGAGTGGAAGTGATATGCTAAACACAATAAACAGCATGACCCAAGCCTAAGCTGCTGTGCAATGCACATCCAGGCTTGTAAACTAGAGCTGCAATCTATATTCAGTCAAATTACTTAGGTATCTGTGTCATCATTTCATCTTAGTTATTATGGCAGTGGTTCTGCCCAGGACAATTTGAATTGTTCAAATCAGATTGTCTGTGACAATGCACAAAACAGCTAAAAGTTTGTCAGGAGATGGATTTGAATTCACATAGTACCACTGAAGTCAGGATCATCAGGGGCTATGCTTGTCAAAGTTCTTGTCTTACCTTTTATTTTGAAAAAGAAAAAAAAAGGGAAAGTCAATGTAAAAAACAAGTAGACAAGGTAGGAAGGACACTGGTTGCCACAATTTTTTTTTTTTTTTGTGTTTTTGTCTTTCTTATCAGATTTTATACCTGAAATAATTTTCATAAATATATATCTATAACTGGATATGTAGCTTATTAAGAAGAAGGATGTATTGGGAAAATATTTTAGAGAATATGGAGCAGAATGCAGAAGGTTTTATGTGCAGGCAGAAGGGAAAGAAAGACGGAAGTATTTAATAAACCCACTACTTTATGCTGTCTTTTTACCAACTTCTTCTCGCAATACTCAGGGTGAAAAAGGGCTGCACTTTTACTCCCATACACAGAATTATATGGGAAAGGGATTCATCTAAATGAGCATATTAATTTTTTAGACCTTTGAACATGCCATTAATGTTGTCTGTAGCTTCCAAAGCTCTGTGGATACAAGTATACCAGGAAGAATGATCAGGTTAAATTGCAGTTCCTGGGAGAAGTTGCAGAGGAACAGCAGGAGAGTTACTATGGTCGATAATGTTCCCTAAACTTCTTGGCAAAAGCATAGCATTTAGTGGCTGATGCTTTTCAATTCTGCTAAGGTAAATTTATTATTGGCTCCTAGGATCAGAAATGACACAAGGACAGTCAGATAATATAATTTCCATAAAGACTCATCCTTTGGGAAAGCTTAAAATATTCTTCTTCCCATTATAATGGATCATTTTACCAGATTTGTACTTTTCGGTATATTCAACACATATGAGGAAAATTGGTTTTTGTTACTTGAAAGCACACATTCTTCTACGAATATATTCAGAAGTCTACACTTTTTAGAAATTTCTTTTTATCCAAGATTTCATCGGTGGAATGCTCTGATTTAAGATTAAATACAAATACTTGCAGGCATGTATGTTCATAATACTGACATACAAGATAAGGACATAGAAGGACATAAAACCCCTGTAATCAGTTTTTGAAGGTTGCCCTTGTAGCAAAAGGACCAAACCACAGAATTTGAAAACTGAAACTCTGCCTGAAAACCAGTTTTCAGCACCCTTGAAAGACCCTGGAAGAATAGAATATAGTAATTACAGGGCTGTTAGGGACTTTTTTCCTCAAGATACTTTATTCAGATAATTTTCCAGGTGATAGTACCAAACCGCACTAACCAAAATGAGCACTTGCGCTCATACACACATTAATACAAATCATTGTCAGGCATCATAAATGCAACTAAGAGATTTAAAACAGCAGTTTAGAATTATGAGGGATAAAATAGGCTCCAATTGTATAAATAGTAAATAACATTAGCACTACCTTTGTTATACTTTTGATCCCAAGAGGCTTAAAGCAAAATCTTCAATTAGTCAAGGGTTAAAATATAATGGAAGACAAAACAAAAATATTGTCCTCTTGTTCAGTCATCCCATTTTCATACAGAACAGTGCCATCTCTTCCGGCTCTATGTCTTATGTTATTTTGATTCCAGTTACTCAACTGTTCCCTGGATTGTTTTCTTTTTACTTCTTTTGCTGCCTGTACTCCTCACATATATATACAGACATACATTTTAGCCATTTGTCTGTCCTCATTGAAATGCTAATCTCATCAATAAGAACAAACTGTCTTCCATGCACATCTCCTCAATGCAGCTAAAATTTTGATACATTATTGTCACACTAAAACAGTGTAATTACTTCTTTCCCAGAATAAAAAAAGAACTATTTTACCTTACTTTGTCATTCTGTCTCAAAACAACATTTACTGTTCTAGTACACCACTTTTAGGACAAGGAAAATTAGACTGGCATGTGATATGCAGGATTTGGACAAAACATAGAAGTGTACAACGACATCCTGACGTTATTAATTTTTCTGCCCAAATCCTGAATATTGCTCCTTGAATTGTTCTGAAGTTTACCTTAAGACTGAATTATTTCTTCATCTGGAAGTATTCAAAGTAGATGCATTCAAACTTGAGTATGATGATGTTGTGATGTTATAAAGACAATACAAATAAATCACTGGAGAACTTTTCTGACATCTGCTCATATTGTCTACTGTACTCACTAGCAAACAGCATGTGTTTCTTTTATTAGATCCACTTCCCTGATCACATAAGGTCTGCTTTTGACATATATAATTTTTAAGTGTTTTTGCACCTCTTTGTTCTTCCTTCCATCTGTAGATGTATAGACTTCTATCTTCCCTTTCATTTGTGCTTTAGCTCTTGGGTTTTGGTTTTACTTATTTCTTCCTCTTCTATTAGACTTACATTCTTTTACATTCTGTCATACCTTCTAATCGTTTGCTGTGTATTTGATTCTCTTCCCTAGTTCAGAAAGTTAGAAAACTCTTTTTTTGGCAACTGGTCAGGGTATTACAGTACTGCTTCCCTGTACACATCAGCTTCCAAGCACTTAATTTAGTATTGTGCTGGGTCCCACACTCCCTGCATTCAGTTAAATAAAGCGTTTTCTTTCACCAGCTGTTTAAATCTTCACCCCTAGTATCTCCATCATAACTTACCAGAGGTAGGCAGTCAAGTTTAATATTTGTCACATCTTCTGTGTCCAGAGAAAATGTCAGCTCCTCAGTGTTTTCTCAAAATTTCTGAGGCTTTTACCATAGATTTCAAAAAGAAAGGGGAAAAAAAGTATGTTTAATACTACATTTGTAGTATCCTAGCATCATTTGTTGACCACCTTGAGACTGACTAGTAGACTTTTTATTTAGAAGATGATTAACACCAAAAAGAGGGCTGACTGAGAAGCTGTATGCCAAAGACGATCGAAGGGCAAATAGACTTTGACAATTTCAATTGGTAGGTCTCCTTTGTCACCATGTGATATGATCCTCAATCAGAGAGTGACTAGCAAGCAGAATTAAAAAAATAAAAACCTCTCCATGAAAAAAAAAAAAAAATCACCTGTTTCTCCTTGAAGAAAAGTCCTGTTTGCTGACAGACTCATTTTTATTTAGGTTTCCTGTCTCAGTTAAACTAAAGAGTTACAAAATGCAAGATTCTGAAATTCTGCTGCATTTATATTGTCTAATAATTTTGTGCTAAAGTAAAAATTAACAGGTTCTTGCAAGATTACTTCTCGTCTACATAACTGGGAATTCTCTCAAAAGTATTCTGCAATACACAAAATCACAGTAGGTCTCTGAGTAGGCTATTCTACAGTTTTAGGAACCTGTGGTGAAGTTCACATGGAGTAGCCACACTACTCATCTTGGAAATACAGAAAAAAAGAATTTAAACCAAGGAAAAACTAAGTGTGTATATGCCAGTAGCTTAGTATCTTTAAAATTAGCTATAATGTGATTTAGGTAATTTCCTATCACTGATAAGAGAACTGGCTTCCATCTCCCATAAGAGACAATCCGACTTTTTGGCTTAGCATTTCTGTGAAGTGCTTTTGACCAAAGATTACAATTTAGTCTTCTCAGAAGGGTATTTACTTTAAGAACTGCTCTTTGATTAGAGAGGTACTACCTGAGTGCGTCAGATCCTTTCTGTTCCAGTCTTTGATGTACCTTTCAGCACAGGCCTCAGAATCTGCTGTCCTCCTCTAGCAGGCAAAGTCAGGATGCTCTTTGGTACCTCTGGTTCTTTGCATTTGAAAAGGAAGAGAAGGAAAGAGGAAGGGGACTGGGAAGGGGAAGGAGGATGACATTTTTCAACATCTGAAATTTTAAAAACTCTAGGAAATTTATATTAGAAATGTTAATATTTCAGAAACATATAGATATTAGATATAGAAGTGTTAATATTTCAGAAACATAAACTCCAGGATATAAGTTGTCAATAATAATAAACACTTCTAAATTATGAGTGAAGAAAGCAGATTATGCTTGTTCTTAATTGTACATTTATAATTTACTATGGTACACGTTATTTACCAAGCTCTTCAAATTGCTATTTGTTCCTTACTTTTTTTTTATGGATGAAAATGTGATCAGTCTTTGCTGGACTCATATAAATTATGTCACCATACTGAGAATGTGAAACTGCCAAGTTAAATGTTATGAAGTAAAACTATCCTTTCACATTTCCCTGGTAAACATAAATTCCTGATAATAAAAATGTGCTGGTTTAATTTCTAAATGACAAATATCTTTAAGAAGCATTTCTACAAGGAGGGATTTTATGATGCTTGAGTTAATTTATCATGTTAATATTTTCAAGTGCTGGTTGCTTGCCAGACTGATTTTTGGATGTAAAAATAAACTTGACTGAGTTCAAGCACTTAAGTCATTCAGTTGCAATTAAAATCAAACAGACATTTGAACATACAATTTTGGGTGAAACACAGCAACATTTCTCAATGGGCTCCAAATCAGATGATATATTAAATGAAGAGTATGTTCAAATTTACTATTTGAATTATTTGAATTATTATCAGTATTCACTGAATCATTCTACTGCTATAGATAAGTAGTAAAGACGCCATCAGAATTTTTGGATTCTAAATATTCAAAATGAATGCACACATACAACACAGCCTCTGCAAATCTATGCATGTGAACCATGTAGTTATATAAAAATATTATACATTAATCTTACAGTGTTCAATGTCTCATTTTATAATTCAAAGCTCTAAAGATTAGATTTATCATAAATGCCCTGTGACTTTGGAACAATAATTAACTTAATATTTTCAGGTCCTACCTTGGAAGAAAAACAAAGCTGCTTTTTTTTTTTTTTTCCCCCACAAGAAACACAAAGTTGCATGCTATGTTATGAGACATGATAAGAAATTTTACAAACTGTTACAAAATAGGAAATTTTACACAGTGTAACATATAGAAAGTGCCTGCATTTTCCTGACTGCCCTACTTTGGTGTTGTTATTTTTTAAAAGAAACAAACTTTAAAAAAAATTGTTTCATAATCAAAATGCTTTTTTACTTCACAGCAGAGGACTGCTCTTTTGTTTAAATAAATCTTAGAGGGCCATTATTAAAGCACCATGCATAAGGTACCTTGTCTTTATGGTGTTGAATTCTGTTCAAAATACAGACAATTAATCTAAACTTTGGAATTAAATAAAACGTTTTCACAAGAAGTAGAACCGTTATTTTCACGTGGCTTATAGTAAATGTGCCATAAAGATCAAAATTTAAGTTGAGAGTTACAATAACATTCCTGAAAACATGAAAAATATAAGTTCCTAAGCAATATAGTTTTAATCTCATGTTCAATTAATTAACCACAGCAAACCACTCAAGAAAACTATATTTTTCTAATGACTTATGTGATCTTGGAATTAACTCACAAAATGTCTGTTCACCTTATGAAGTGGGGCATTTACTAGGCCATGGACCTGATGTGGTAAATCTAAATAGAGTTTAATTATTACAAAGAATTAAGAACAGAAAGCAGTGTACCAGTTTTTCTGTTATTGTATTTGAACACAAATAGTATCTTCATTTAATATAGCATTTTGAGATTATTTCAGTGAAATTAATCTGTTGCTGAAACACTTAAGTTATTTCAGCATTGTCGCAGCATTCATTTTGAAAAAAAAAATTGACAAAAACATTCTTCATTGTTGTGGTACTTATCTAGTACTGGGAAACATTTAGCCAATGACAATATACTACTGCATTGAAATTTATCAAAGAATAAAAATATTCTTTTAAATTTTATGACAGATTTTCTGTCATGAATCCAGGATTTTGCATATGGAGCTTTTTACTTAAGAACTCTACTTACCACTTTTCCTTATGGCACAATTTCATTGTTACATGCTGGCTACACCTTTCATTTGCCTATCAGCTACTGATGAGATAGGAATATGCTTGGTCAGATTCTCTGATCACTGACACATTGAAAAAAACCCAAAACTGTCTTACAGACAAATGATAAAGATAAAAGAAGATTATTTTAAATGGTGGTGATGAGGTGAATGGTGATGGTGAAGGGAAAAAGGGAAGAAACTTCTGCTGCTTTACTGTCAAAGCCCTAGTACATGGTTTCACTAGGAAAAAAAAATTATTACTCAGTTTTAAACAGGTTATTCAAAGAAAACAGCTGCAACTATAAATTGCCATTTAGTCTGAAAAAGAGATACTGAATTTCCTATGAAATTTACTGCTGGGGAGTCAGATATGAAGAAGCCTTCCCCATTTTTCCACCACTTGAAATAAAGACTCAAGATGCTTATATGCTTATATATTTCACTAGCTGAAATACTTAAAATGCATAATATTTTATGTACTGCTCTGCACAGAAAATTTGAGCAGTAAGGCTTTGATAGGAGTGGAAAAAGCTTAGCAGCATCTGCACTCAGTATAACCACAGCCCTGGTAGCCTTCAAGCCTCTTTGGAAGTCTGAATAATTTAACCAATATCACAGTGAGTTCATGCACTTTCAAAACTTATAAAATTGGTGTGCTAATGGTTACATTATTCATATTTCTGATTTCTGCCTTTCTAGATAGAAGCAGGGGGTAAGAAGCCCATGCTGACTTTGGCCCTGAATTTCCCATGGCTATAATTTGGAAGAAGGATGTGATTACCCAGGTTTATCTCTGGTTGTTTAGCTTCCCTTCACCACAAGATAGCGACTATGAACTCACAGGTTTTCTCTACTTCCCATTACTCCTTTCTCCCTCCCATTTGACATTAGAGGGAAATTATGTATCTGATTACAGCAACTAAATTAATGATTGTTCTTATCACCTGAAGTGGCAGCATATAGCTTATATAGATCATTAGTAACCACTGAAACTGTTAAAAAAAGACATTATTAGTTCTTTAATACCATGTTATGCAGTGAAAATGCTGTAATATATATATATAATCAGATCTATGCAAATTAAATCCTAGTCATACATTTTTGTATTTGCTGTACATATTCTGATGACATGTACTCATTTTCTAAGGTCTGACATTTGAATTTTTTTTCTATATATTAAAGATAGCATAATGTCCACAAAAGAAAAAGCATGGGAGATACAAGTATAGCAAGATATTTTAATTAATGTTAGCTAACCTTGGAAAAAGTAAAAAATGTCAGTTTTCTCTGTGAGCCACAAAGAGATTGATTTTACTGTCCACAGAGGCAAGTATGATTTGTTTCTTGCAAACAGTGAAATTTATAAAAAATAGGCCTTCCTCCTTCAGCATTGTGAAGCATGAACTAATACTGAATTTCACTGACTCTCACAGTGATAAAACTCCTGATCTTAAATCCATAAAAATCAATAGTGAAATTGATTCAGGCACTACCTCTGAGCTTACATCATTGCAAAAGTTACATCAGTTGCCACTTTCTCACCTAAGTTGTTCTAAATTGTCAGAAAAAAAAAAACCCCATTGAGTAAGTAACCATGTGATAGGCTACTAATAAAATTGCTTTAGGATAGGTGAAATTGATTCACAATTAACCTCACTCTTCTGCTTGTATGCATACTTTCAGTGTGGCAACGCTATTTTCTTTAGCTGCAGGCACAGAACTTTTGATTAAATGGAGTTTTTGAGTCTTTATGAGAATGCTGTTATTTAGTTAATGTAGTAGCAATTTTCATTCTCTGTACATTGCATTGCAAAGGCATCAGGCTGCTCTTGTTTTACATGGAGTGAGCCAAAGGGATATTAATACACAGCAGGGGAAAATTACAGTTGGACAGAATACTCTGGTGACTTCATTGGTCAAAAATTGCTCAGTAACAGGTCCACTGCTAGGCAATACCAGATCCTTTTATCTTACTGTTGTTTAGATATGTCCATCACAGGGTTCAGTTCCATGCTGCTAGAGTAATAGTTGTTATTCAAGAAACATTCTGAATTCATGTAGATCAGGGACACTTTTTGATATCTGTTTTTCAGATCCACTCACATTCCTTGTGCCTACTGCTGTATATGAGGCCTTAAAAGTACAGCTGCAGAATCATGATCTGAAACTGAGGAACTACTCACTGTTCGTTAACTATTATTTCTTTGGATTTCTTAACAGTTTCTTTCTCAATTTTGCTATAAATCATTTCTAAGACGTTGAATAGAGTGGTAAAAGCTAAATTACCTTTTAATCTGCAATAAAACTGCTGCTAGTCATTACCAGCATTAATCTATGATATCCTAATATGCTACATATAGTTAGAGTTAATCTTCAAGTATTTAAACCATTAAAAATTGCTCTATCTCTCTATTCAAAACCAGCTATTAATTTATAAAACTTTTGCCAGCAGGAAAATTGTTGTAATCCCAACAGGAATCATTCAGATAGGGAAATTGAAAAAATTAGCAGACTACCTCATCATTAGAGAAGAGCCTCTTTTTTCTGGGGAAAAGGAAAATATGTGAAAGCTTAAATGAGATTTGACTGTTACCATGCCCTGGAAAGAGTTTGAGCAAAGCTAGCTAGGTCAGGAAAACAGAGTAAAACCATGACTATCAACTTCTTATACACAGAGGCAGATTCAAAATTAGTTGGCTAAACTAGTTGGCTAAATTTACTTTACTTTCTGGTCTTTCTTAGAAGTGTTATTTTTTAGCTAAGGCTAGGTATTGCATAGGGGAATTGCACTGAGTTTTGTGCTGCATGACAAGGAACAAAGAACTTTGAAAGTTCTAAGGTTGAAAATGTTCTATGTGGACTGTGCAAAATCTAAAGAAAAGTAGAGAAGTATAGTAGATCTTAATGAAGAAAGGCTTTTGTACTCTGGCTCTATGAAGAGGTATCAAATTATTATGACCAAAAAAGAGAAAGATGAAAAGTAGATTAATTAATATTTTTCTATGCAAAAAATAAAACTCCAGGAAATTCTTTTCCCTGAGAACAACTTTATCTCATTAGGAATAAATAACTTCACTTAAACAACACAGCTATAACCACAACAAGGAGCAAGGAAACTTTTTTTTTTTAATACATGTCTGTTTCTTTTGACCTATTTTAGCAAGAAAACCCCACAACTGCTTTCTGTCCCTATCACTGCAACTGACTAAGTGTGGCAAGACTAAGAGCTCCAGCCTATGGTAGTATACCTATAACCCCCAAAATGGTTGATTTAAATGACAGTTGCAGTACCCTTTCTAGAAAATAAAACATGGGGTTCATATTCAATTTCAAATTTCTAAACATTAAACTGAGAACGACTTGATTTTGTTTGTAAATTCATCGCACAATTGAAAGAAATGAACATATAATGACTACAATATATTGCCTTCATTAACTTCTTCTGAATATGAAGCAGCCTTATCTTAATAATTACCAAGTGGGACATGGTCAGCATGACTTTTTCATAAGAGATACTCCCTCATTAACATCTCCAATAATAGATGGATGGTCTACCAACAGTAAGGAATGCGGGGTTTTTTGTGAGACCAGTTGTATGATTCCACAAAAAATACACTTTTTAGTTTGTGGAAATATTTTCATTTCTGCAATGTCTGACTTGAAAAAGATATAAATACTTTTCTAAATAATTACAGGAAAGAACAAATGGAAGTTTCTAATGGAGGCCATATAGGCCTGCTAGCAGGTCCAATGTACAAATTAACAAGGTCACTATTTTAAGCAGCCCACTCAATAAGAATTAAAAAAAAAAAATCAACTGGTGTTTCATTTCAATTTCTTAGGACAGTAATTCTGCTTAATCCTGTTTATCACACTAATATCCAGAATGTAAGACATTAAAATATGAATAAGTAGGTAAGTCATATAATTTAATTGCACAAGAGGCAGGCACATTATTCTGGATTTGTCCAAATCAGCAGAGTCATAACTCCAGGCCAGTGCTGACACAATATCAGATCTTAAGAAAACCTACTCATAACGGTTAGTTAGGGGAGGTGTTAAAGGTAATTTCAAGTATCTAAATTAAGAATGAAAGCTCCTGTGGAAACCACTGCAGAAGTATATTAGTTATGCTTTAGTTATCTGTTTCTGCTATATAATGTGAATAATTTGGTTTGTTAATTTTTTCTTTGCTTTAAGAAGTTATTAAAAATTGCCTCTCAGAACAAAGCCTAAAATTATAGCCATTATGTGTCGTTGGCCACCAGGGTATAAACTGTGCAAATCTGTTGACATTTATGTAATATATTTACATCTAGTATATATATATATAAATACACATATATAATAATTAGTTACATGTGCATACACAGACATAATATACATAATATAAATATATACAGTATTAAATATATCTTTGATAAATATTTTCAAACTTAGAAAAGAATCTGGCAATATCTGGTAATTTAGAAATACAAGCACTGACTGTTTTCCTAACACAGTCTTTTTTTTACACAACCCCTGTAAATAAATAGCATTCATGCTGAAGCCAGATATTATAGAACACTTTAATTCAGAGGACTTTTTTTTCAATTTATTTTAAAATCTTTTAGTATTATTTTGGTGTTACTTGTTCTCTGATTTTGTTAGTGTGATGCTGCTTAGAACCAGTTAAAAAATACCCAACAGTAGAAGTTGTCATAATCTTTCTTTATAACCTGAAATATTTACCCTGTTGTAATCCTCCTGCTTTTCAGGCATCACATGCTTTATCTACACACCCCAGCATCACCTACTTTGTCTGAATGAGAATTTGAAGATACTGTACTAAGATTATAACATCTGTAAGAATACAAGTATTTAATGAATCTGAGAATTATTAAGTAGTGTGAATTAATAGCCCCATTGACCTATCAGAGAAATCTGGGATTGTGTTTATAAGTAAATAAAGTTTATAAGTAGCTTTAGCTTTGCAATACAGCACTTATCCCAGACATGCAGAGTCTTCGTAAGGAAGTTTAAAGAGAAGGATGTGTTTACAACAAAAAATATAATTTTAATTTTGCTATTTGTGTTGTAAGATCTCCAGTGTAGTAGGACAGAGATACCTAAAGTATGATGCTTATACAACTAAATTTCTTATGATTTTATAGTTTGGCTAGCTCTCAACAATCATCCAGTACAATACAGCTAGTCACTGCATAATTCAAAGATACTAGACTGTGTTCTGTCATACATGGTAAATTAAAATATTCCATTAACTAAACAAATTTGTGGTACCATAAATCAAAGCACACTATGTAAATCACCGCAAGTGAAAACAAAATTGCAATTACATCACATTGATTAAGCAGAGACTAGAAATTGTAAGATTTATCAGATTTAATGGGCAGAGATGATTATGAAACACACTGTTTTGAGGTTTGGACTGTTTTGATATTTATATTTTTTTCCTGAATTGCATGTGAATTGCATTCTTTTTTAGTTCAAGACATTATCAACACAAAGGAAGATATTTTAAAATTTAAATGTTTGCAAACATTTTACAAAGTAAATTATTGCAGTGCTGAAAACAGATACCAGGGTAATAGAATCATACTGATGTCATGATAGTGAAAAATGTCTGTTAAAAGAAGTAATATTTACTTTGAGTATGTTCTCTGAATACTCCAGTCAGGACCTTCTTTGTGTCCCAGAAAACAAACAAGCAAAGTAGGAAGTTTTCACTCAGCTGAGAAGCATGATAATATGACTTTCAGAACCATTTTTGGCTGTTGTATGAGTGTATCTCATGAGGCTGTGCTAATAAGGGAGAGTGGACCCAAATCAATGAATCAACTTGGACATTGTAGATGGACCACACAACAGCATTTGTATTCTCCAAAGTATTTTTAGTGTAATTTAAATATGGATATTTAAATGTGTAAATGGGCTAAACAATTGTGCAGATGGGTTCTCACTCTCATTTATCACTTTCTTCTGGGCACAAATTTTCTCTCACACAGGACTGACAAATACTGGAGGATTGCAGTATATCTGTTGTAATGAAAAATCTGACTTATGACAAGCTGACATATTAAATTATGACATACATGACTTTTGTTCTCAAAATTGTTGCTAAAATGAAGAGACAGGAAATCTATTTGTTTGGTGGGTTGGTTTCAGTAAGTTTCAGGAGTCATGTTTTAAATTTTTAGGTTGAGGTGTTCAGAAACATTGCTTGTAAGATGTCTGAGCTGTTCAATTGAAATCCACTTCAGGTAAGTAGTTTGTCATAACCTTTTTTTGTTAGATATTTATAAGCTGCTGCAAGTTTTTTAAAAATTAGTCTTAGCCATGTGCTTTATATAGTTAGATGTGTGTTTCAAGATATTCCTGAAAGTTTTAGGCCTGAATTTCCTCATTATTTTCTGTATTTCCCTCATATTCTCTTTGTCTCTCAGATGTACCTGGCTAGCACAGCTGGAAAATGCCCAATATTTCTTTGCTTAAAGATATATTTCACTAGTTCAGAATTGTTCGGCACTATATTATTAAAATTAAACTCTTCATTTCAAGGTGCCAGCCTTCTTGAAAATTAGATGTAGTCAACACAATCTTGCCTTGCTTTAGTGCAGGAGTAAGGGGAACAATCTTGCTTTCTCTACATAACTGCTAAAATTTATTTAATAAATTTTAGGATTAAGACTTGAAATTTTGCATAAAGAGGGGAATGCACCTTTCAGTAGCTCCCCTCTGTGAAAAATCTGTTGACATCTGTAAATTATAAGACTCTGGATAATCTGTTGACAAATATAATTGAAAATTTTTCATGACTGCACAGTAGAAGTCTTAAATTAAAATCTACCATGAATACACCTTTCTAACCTCAAGATTCAGTGTATAACCACCATATCTCCTAGATGACTAAGCATTATTTCCTATAAGTCAGTAATTAAGTGAACTTCTCTTCCAAGTACTAATTTTGCCAGCCAGGAGCAACTGACACATCAGGTGCAGGAATGCAGACATGAAAATCACTCTCCCAAGACATTCCCAAAGGCTTTTGTCTGGCTTATAGCCATGAGAAAAAACAGAGAAAGCCACCTGGCTGGAATACAGCAAGGTAATGAGCTGGACTTATCATAGTAATGCCAAGAGGAGCTGGGACACTATGACTGAGAGAATAAGAGGACATATTTTATGAAGAAAAGCGAGTAAACCACGGCACCAAGTATCTATCTCACTACACAAATTCACAGAAAAACAGAATTACTGAAGCCAGAAGGCATATCTAGAAATCATCCAATTATTTTGGAACAGTGTGTGATGGATACACTCCTCCTGTTTGAGATAACAGAACTTTGGTCCAGGCAGACACTCAGTAAGTGGGCCTAACTGAAGTTAATCCTGGTGACTGCAGTTTTCAATAAGATAGCAAGCACCAAGCCCCCCAAATGGTTTGCCTGCACAGGAGACTGATAAGCATCTAAAACTTCATGAACGCAAAAAAAAAAAAAAAAAAATCAGATGGAAAACCAACCACTTTATGCTATAATTGCCTGCAGGCACCAGGGTCCTTTGAGCTGTCCCTCCGTAGCAGCTGTCTGAGCAGTAGGGATCTCCAGTTGCTGGAAGATCCCTTGCCTGGCACAGGATATCTGTGGGTGCTAAGTGACATGTTATGCTGAATGTATAACTTAAGATATGCATTGTAAGCTTATATGATAATATTTGTAACCCATATTAATTTTAGCAAATGGTATTGTGCGGTGAATAGTATTGATTGCAAATCAGTAATTATAAAATGCTTTGCATACCTAAATTTATTGACTAGAGATCAATAAACTTCCCTTCCCTTCCCTTCCCTTCCCTTCCCTTCCCTTCCCTTCCCTTCCCTTCCCTTCCCTTCCCTTCCCT
>VZUI01052527.1:0-25723 GCA_013401135.1 Cettia cetti | reverse complement strand
CTCCTTTTTTCTTTTTTTTTTTTTTTTTTTTTTCCTAAAATGGCAGCTATCAGCTGTACCAGCCATGAGACCTTATTTTGGGGAATGGAGAGCTGAGGATGATATGCACAGAGAGGCAGCACACAAATCTCTGACTTAATTGGCATCAAAGCCTCAGGGCACTGGAGCATGGCATGGCAGCAGGATTTAGAGGTCAGGAGGCACTGTGATGGGACATTGCTCCCCAAGGTCCCTTGGGTTTGTTTCTCTGGTCTGTGCTTGTTTATTCATGTTAATGACTGTAAGCAGGGACAACTTCTACTGCATGAAATCAAGCACATCTGTAGGAGAAGGGAATGCAGGGGATCTTGCCCCTGATAGGTACCAGCTGTGTTAATTACCCAATACAGCCTCACCCCTGAGGAGTCACAGCTGAATCCAATAACGATAAATGTGATGATATGGAGTGGAGTAGCTGGGGAGGGAGGATCATGAGGGAGGAGGATGATGAAGAAGAAGGATCCTGAGGAGAGGGCATCCCTGCAGTGAGGTCAGTGTGGGTGTGCAGCCAGAGCCTGTGGTTGTTGGAACCTGCAGTCACAGTCTGGCTGGGTAAAAGCTGCAGTCAGAGGCTGCAAACTGATCCCTGCAGGCAGAGTTCAGCAGGGAATAACCAGAGGCTGCAAGGGAAACCTACAGCAGGAGCTGCTGCAGCCTGGGTCAGGGAATGGTTGGAGTCAGGATGGCTGAGCTGGAAAGAGGAATAACCCAGGGCCCTTTTCATGCTGTGATGAACAAGGAGTCTGTGTCTCAGCTCATTTCTACCCTCTAACAAGAGGGCTGCTGCAACAACATCTTCTGTGAGCTGTCCTGAAACTTAATATTTTATTTCTCCTCTTTCTGGATTCCTAAAAATCCTGCAATTCTTATTGCTGTCCCTTGTACCTTGCTACTTCAGAGTTTTAAAATACCTTGAGGTTAACGTATACTGTACGTATATAGTGGTGTTGTGTTACATTTTATTCCCTTAAATAATACACTTCTGTGCATTTCAAGGCAAATTATTTCTAAACAAGGGATGTCAAGCTGAAATCTGAGACTAGTTCTTTAATAACAGCCCAGTACGTTAAGAATCAGTGGCAGTTCTGAAACACTTGTTATATTTTTCAAAATAGAAAATGTATCAAAGCGGATTGTGCTCTTGGGGGAAAATTATTTTTGGCAATTTGGTTTCTGCCAGCTCACCAGAAAGCTCTCAGTCAGTGAGCACTTTCTAGAACAGCACTAAATAGCATTGGTAGGAGCTGCAAAGTCTTGCACTAATTGGCTTGCCAAGGCCCCAGCTCACTTAGTAGAGAAAACTTGCTTTCATTAGGTGTGCGGAGCACTTCATTAATACTTAAAAAAGGTAAGCTAGTCTGTTCAGAGACTGCAGGCTGGAAGGGAAAGGCTGTCATTTGTGTAGCTGCAGAACTGCTGAAACCCTCTGTGGGGTCTGAGGCAATGTACCAGCACTGAGCTGCCAGGGTCCTTCCTTTGTAGTGGTTACACAGACAGAAGGATCTGTTGAAATTCCCCATCATTTGTGGTTTTTCAGCTGTATTGTGGAGGTGGAGGCAAAGCCACAGCACTACCATCCTTGCTGATTGCTGACATTTAAAAACAGAGGTCAAGAGGTGCATGGGCATTTGCAACACCTTTTGCTGTGCCATCCCATTAGACTCCACATCCAGGTGGATCTGCCCCAGCACAGCCCTGCACCAGTGATGTACAGTCAGGGAGAGTCAGGCACGTGGATCTCTCTGGGTTCATTACAGCTGTGAGGGTTTCTCAGGAGGTGGAATTTTCCGGTCACTTATGCCAAGTTCATCACTTGCATAAGTTAGCTGCTGAGCTGCAGTTTTCTGGAACTGTGCTGTCTTTGCTAATTTGATACTCTGCCTCTTAGAGGAAACATAGATTTTCTGTCAAAATTGGCATTATATATTCAGCAGAACTCACTTTTCTTCTTGATGAGTCACAAATTCTTCTGTGCCAAACTATCTTCAAGGATGTTGTCATCTCATGCTGTACATGGCATGTTTGGGGTGAAATATGTTTTAGGGAAACAAAAAAAGTAATCTGTCCCATGATTGATCAGTTCCAGAGAGATCCCAACCAGGAATGTACAGCCAATGGAAAATGGGGCTGTGCTGTTGGCCGGCTTGCCTACAGATTTTTGGTTGTACATGCAGGCACTGTCAGATCTCAGACATCCTGATGTGCTGTTCAGGTGGAGCACCTGCAGCCACAGCCAAATGATCAGATAAGAGTCCCAGAACTGAATCCATCCTGGGATGTTTGCCTTGACGCTGAATTTGTATCATGACAGTGAAAAATGTTGCTTAGAAATCAACACTGCAAGGGCAAATCTTTTACCTGCATTCTATTTACAAAGGGTCATGCAGGAAATATCAGCCACTTCCTCACAAACAAGAATGGACTTACTGAAGCATATTAATTCTAAGGCAAACCTGTCTCCCTCAGAGTTCGGTGGTGTAGGTTTTTGTCCATGCTTTCCAAAAGTTATTAGATCTAATTGCAATACAATCTGCTTAAAATGTGCTTTACTTGAAGTCAAGCAGTCAAAAAACAATGAACAGGGTAGTTTTTTTTATTTAGAAAACTCTCGCTGTGTTAAAAAAACCCCAACTGTCAGAAGCTGGCTGCTTTCAAAGAATTTTCCAAACCAGTTATTTGTTATGTTAACTGATCTTTCTCATTTCTATGATTTCTTCCCTTTTTGTTCTGAAATACTTCATTTTGATTCATTATGTTGTCGTATAAAATGAAATTTGGGGTTACAGATTTTCATATACTGCATGTTTTAAATTAAAAGGCAGGAATAGGCAGAGGTGAGTACTTAAAGGAGTTTATGATGATATTTTTGATCATGGAGCTGTTATTCTCAGGAACTTCTGAGACCTGGAAGTTGAAGATAATGGCATTCTCTCTGTATCTCCACATCCTTCCTTGTCCTGGCTTTTTTGTACCATAATTTCACTTGTTCTGTCTTTAGTTGTATTCTTATTTATGATATCTTTCCTTCTGTATCTCTCTAAATAGCAAAGATCATCTTATTTGTTAATATATTTAAAAATTCATAACAGAGCCTGAGGCCTTTAAATGAAAACACCGTGTTTCTAATAGGAGCTTCCTAAATACATTTTAGTTGCTGTCCATGCTGCCATAAACCAATGCACAAGTGCCTAGAATTGCACACTGGGAATATTAAGACCTTGGATGTGGTTTGTATCTCTTGTGCCTATGATGGGTAGTGACTTTTTGACTTCCCTGCACTGTAATTGCACCGAGTTCCATCCCTTTGAGAAGGAGGTGGCCAGACAGCAGAGGAAATATTTGCCTCTTTTCCTTCTTCAGCTTCTGCACTTTTGGCTCACTGGGGTCTCAGAAAGGAGGAGACTGCTCTTCCACAATGAACTGCTTTTGGTGGCTGGGGGGGGAAGACTGGGGAGTGCAGGGCAGGTCAGGAACACTCAACCAGCAGCCTGACAGAGACTGAGGTCATGCTGAGAGGAGAGAAGAGCAAAGCCAGTCTGGGCAGAAATGGAAAAAGGATGACTTCTCCATGGGAACCCACAGATAAGTGTTAATCATCACCCAGCTAAAGGCTGGGCTGGATCAAGCCTGACTGCAAGGACAGAAATGACAGGGGAGAGATGGTTGCTGCGTCCCTTTTTTTCCTTAATGTGAATCATTCTGTGTTCTTCCTCCTAAAATGCCTTTTGGTATTCCTAACTCCTCTGGACTTTTATTAACTCTTTTGGGATCTCTGGGAGTGCGTGTTAAAAGGAGCTGTGTGGATAATTTCACTGAATTCTTGCCTGTTTATGCCACAGCTGTGGCATAACAGGCATTTTAGTGGCTGCTTGCACAGTGTCTGATGTGAAAGAAGGGCCCAAGCATTGGTGAAACCCTCCACCCTTGGTGTGAGAGATCTCAGCCACCCTCTCCCAGCCCCACAGCCTTGTCATAGCTGTTCTATTTGGCTTACCCAGCCATTTCATCCGATAGGAACAAGAAAGGCTCTTCCAAACAGCTCTGCCAACAAAAGTGAGATGCCCCCAGTTCAGCCACAGCTGTCAGAGAGATGGTGGCAGGAAGATGAGGGCTGAGAGTAGTGGATGAACCTCCTGATGTATCTTCTGCACACAAAACAATGGTACAAAGCAAAAGCATGTCTGGATCACAGAGCTGTCACATTTTCCAGCTGTTCCTGTGTAGGAGATGCCCAGGACCAGTGTCTGTTCAAACCCGTTGTGGGAGAAACAGGTTCAGAACAAGAGACAGCCTGCCATGATTCTGCAAGTTTGGTTTAAAGCTTTTGCCCTATGAATGACTCCTTTGTTTATTGTCAGGCCCTGCACTTCCACATGCAATCAACTCCCTAAAACTTAAATCAAATATTAAAATGAGTGGTTCATAAGCTATTCAAGTGTTAACTTAGCAGAATCTTTTAGCTTGCCCATTTTAACAAACTGTCATCCTGAAGCTCCTAGCTTTGACACCTCGATGACAAGTAATTCCATAAGATAGATGTGTGAGTCCAGGGACCTTGGAGCACTTAAGCTGCCACTGTATGTTATAAATATAGAAATTCCCTGTACTAAATAGGTCTGATGTGATTTGCCCCAACACACACAACTCTGGCCCATCAGAGGATCTGCATGGGGCTGGCTTCAGGGCAGGTTTGAGAGCCTGGAGCTGCCCAGGGCACTGGGCTGCCTCCCCTGCCTCAGCTGGGACAGGGAAGAGCCATCCCTGCCCACCCCTGCTCAGGAAAGGCTCCACACTGGGCTGGGGCATTCCTGCAGTGCTGGTTCCTCCTGCCCTTGCACACAGCTGGACATGAGAGAGACAACTTTCCCCTTTGTGCACTCCAGAGGGACACAACCTTCCCCCTTTGTGCACTCCAGAGGGACACAACCTTCCCCCTTTGTGCAGTGGGAGAGGGAGTTTGTGTAACTTGAGGGCAGGGAGGAGGAAAAAGGAGTCCATAGGAGAAGCTGGGCTGTTGGAAACCAGAGAGATTCTTTTGTCCTGCTTCCCACAGATCTTTTGAAATCTTTATCCTTTTGGGAGAGTTTGCAGAGTTCAGGGTAGCAAGGAGACAATAACAAGGCATCTTTCAGCAGATGCATATGCAGTTTGGAGGGAAAAGTGAAGAGAATGAGAGAGCTTTGGTATTTTTTGGTATTTACTGCAGAAAGATCTCTCTGCAGCACAGAATGAAGGTGTTGATGGCAGCATGTGTTGGGACTCCTGGACTAGAGCACCCTAGCCAGGGCAGGTGGTGGTTGTGATTGAAGTGGTGTTGGCACAAGTAATGACACCTGTGGTAGCTGCAGCACAAAAACCTTCCAGGCACCAGCCACTAGCAGAAATTGGAGTAGAAGCAATGTTTGTGCCTTTTTTTTAATGGTGTAGAAGCTTCAGGCAGTGTACCAGAAAGGTGCCTCCAGTTTCTATCCATTTTTGTAGAGAAAAATTACTGCCAGACCTTACAAACTTTGCCTGGATGTAATGCAAGATAAAACAAAGTCTGCTTTCTACATATTGGATGCCAAAGAAAACTGAACATAAGGGACACATTTTAATTAACTGCTACAGTAATTTATTGAGGAAAGTGATTTGTTGATCACTACTCAGAGTCTTTAAATAAGAATTTGCTTTCTATGATGAGTGCTTTTAGTTCAGCCACAGTTCGATCCTTTTGGTATAGTGATTTCTGGGGAGCATTCCACATACTCTCAAGCAGATCTATTGAGGTGGTTGCCACAGTTCTTCCTGCTCTTAAAATTAAAAATTGTTAATATCTCCTGCTCATATATTTTGGGCTAAAGTTAAAAGATAAAGCATGTTATGTGTAATGAGGTATTGTATTTTATTCTAAATCTGTTTGTTAAAGGCAGGTGAGGCATCTTCAAGCTTAAGTGATGAGTTGAGCTTCTCAGTTAAAATCAGAACTTTTTGATCTTTCTGCAAGAGAACCAAAACTCAGTGGACCAATTTTTACATCTCTGACCTCTCTGGTTCCCCAACACTGAACCTGTATCTCCAAAATCTCTTTCTACTGCAGCTAGAGTGGTGGAAATGTGGGTGTCTGGAAAAAGGAAGCTCATAACTGGCTGCTGATGTCATTACCCAGGAGAATCACTGCTGTTCATGTCACTAAAATGGTTGGGATGATTTTGGCAGTATTTTTGTCTTGTGGTCCCTCCTGCAGAATGATGCCAGTTCTAGGTTAAGTGCTTGTATAGATGATGTATTAATAGTTTATTGATCAGGGATTTTTGGTGATCAGACCATTTATTTCATATGCACTGCTTCAATTATGTTATCACTGTAAGCTTTTCAATTAATTAGCTTAGAAGGAGTAATTTCCCAATGGATTATAGGAGCCAGCATGTAATGAATGTTTCTGACATTAAAAAACCTTATTGATGGAAATTATCTACATTGGACGTCATTTGGAATAAAATATAGATATTACAGATGTACCTTTTGATCAGCTTGTAATAAATAATGGAAAATATTTATTACATCCTTTTGTTACTTTTATTTGATAAGTTTGCCTAAAATTTATAAAAGTTTGTCTCCATATGCTTGAAAAAACTTGGCTTGTTTGAGGTAAACTATTTTTTGTTGAGCCAAGAAAAAAAAAGAAATGTTTCTTTAATTTATTCTTAGGAGAAATTATTTTTATATTATTCTGTGAAAAAGATCTGGATTTGGATGGGTTTGAGAAAAGAGAACCCTGCTGTTTATTAGTTACTCTGTGCAGGCTGGTAGTTCTATTATTACATATGGATTTTGCTAATAGGTGGGTATGATTTTTTTGGGGCCACATGGATTGCTTTTCATGAATTCTGGGGGTTTTGCATTGAGTGAGCCTGCAGAGGTTTTCAAATCTGTGACTGGAAGCTTTTCCCAAGCAGTTTTCTTCTCAGCTGGAGAAAATTGTGTGTTGTTATTTCAAAGTCTTACTGGCAAGGCACTTTGGTCAGTACAGCATGATTCTCCTCTCCTATGAAAGAGAATTTTTTCACCAGATGGGAGCATACTTGTCATTTGAATCTTTCCAGCTCCCTTTGAAATTCTGAGGCAGCCAATTTGCAAGCGCAGGGATGAGCAGCTCCCATGCATTCAGTCAGCTATTAGAAACTCTCATTTTTGGCTGTCTCCCTCCTGTCTGTGTCACCAGGTTACCTCTGGACATGACTGGGGGCTGCTGCCATCTTAATCATGTGAGGAAACTGCTGTTAGGTGGTTTATGTATCAAAAATATCTCTATGGATTTTCTTATAATTGTTACCTTTCAGAAGAGACAAGAATTAGAAATGATGATCTGGGAAACTCTGCCTTTCCTCAGAATGATTTTTGAATAATCCAGTGTAGTAGAAATCACTTTGTAGTTACAGTCTCACAAAGGAAAATCGTATTTATCATCAGTCGCCCATGGTGAAGTCTTGCTTGAGTTTACACTATCTGTGTGAAATACTAGGGTGTGCAAAATAAGCATGAACTTATGGAATTGTAGATATTTTTATCTGGGTATTCTAACAAGCCACACATAAATACAATGATGATTTTCCTAGATACTGACCTGTAACCTTATGATACCTGAGAAGGTGTAGTGATCTTGGTCATCCTAAAGGTTTTTTGCCTCTGTTGCACACTGAGCCTTAGGCGTGTGTATAAGTAAGCAGCCTCTGGATGATGAGAGGGAGGAGCTAGAATAATGGAAAATGGTGCTTTCACACCCTAAAAGTCGGTGAGGCTAGATCCTCCCTTCATTTCCTCCTCACAGTGAAGATGATGTCTTCACTCCCACTGTCTTTATCTTGAGATCCTCTTTTCCTGTGGTGGCCTGGACAATGAAGGAACTTTACCTAAAACTCCAGACATTCACACAACTGATCTTTCAGTCAACCCAAACTGCTGAAGCAGAGGGAAAGGTGTGAAAGTAAACCATCCCTCTGCAGCAACCCACCCAGATAGGCAAGAGCTGAGGTGTTTGATGGACTCAGATTCTGCACACCCCTGATATAAATCTCTGTCCACCTATATCAAAATAGATGATCAGAGCACAGCCCTGTCAATCCCCTCTTTAAAGGTTTCTCTCCCTTTCTTTTCAGCAAATTTGAGCTTTTGTCTTCATCTTTTTTTTCAATCAGATCTGGAGAAGTGGTTTTTCTCCCCCATGGTGGGGTGGTTTTGGTGAAGCAGCACTGTTCTGTGTTAATGAAAACTGGAAAGGTGCTGTTTTTCCTTAATTTCATCTGAGTGATTTATCTGTCCAGACACATCACTGGCTCCTTCCAGCCATGGCAGGTGACATATGCAATAAAAACTGGGTCTTATGTCCTTTTACAAAGATCCAGGGATTTGTAAACTCCCCGTTGTGGTGAAGAGCGGACTTGTTGCTGTTCTTTGTAAACACTGCTTCTCAATACACACTTCATAACCTTCACACCTAGTTCATAGGAGCCACGTTCTCCCCATATTAGAAAGGTGGTGGAGTTTTCAGGAGCTGTAGATTAATTACAAAACAACCCTTAATACAATAAATCTAACTTGAGCCAAGAAATAATGTCTGTGTCTGCTCAGTGCTCTTGTGCTACTTCAAGCATTCTTGGAGCAGTTATTAATAATAATCATCATAGCACAGCTGTCAGTGGGTACAGAAATATCTACAACCTGGAGCTTCTCATCCTTGTGACAAGATGTTGGATTTAATTAGAGAAGCTTCTGCTTTGTTTGTATTTATCTATTGTCAAAAAAGATAAAGGAATGAAAAGCAGTGTGAATCCATATGGGATGGCAAACAGGAACTCTTCTCCTCTGAACATTGCAGTGGCTTTATCTTGAACATGTGAAACAGGTAGGGACTGACAACCTTGTGCCCTGTGTTGGTCCAAATCCAGTTTGGGCTTCAAGGTGGTTGTTGTAAGCAGCCGCAAGATCAAAGTTGCCCAACATCTCCTTTTAGCAATCCCAGCCTTTGTATTTGGTGTAAAAGAGGAGGGGGAGGAGGGCTGGTGTTTGTTCACACACAGGTTTTTGCTGGTTTTCCACCAGTGAGCACACCTGAGGCTTGAACAGAGCAATCTGTATGCAGTCCCACAGACAGCACTGACAGAATCCTTCAGGCCACTCTGCTAACACCCATCCACCAGCACCACCTTTCCTGACCATGTTCAAACAGCCTCTTCACATGTGGGGCCTTCAGCTGGGAGAAAAACAACAAAGTAGGTTAAAAAATGTTTGTTCAGTTTCAGTTGGGAAGAAGGTGGAAAAGATGAGAGGGGTTGAAATATTATGGGCTGTCAGAAACTCAGCAGGAACCTCGGAAGGAAGAGAGGAGGATGTGGATTGAAGACACTGGAGCCCTAAGGGCAATCCTCTAAAAATATATTAGAACAGCACTGTCAGTAATAGTATTCTCAAGACACGCAAGTCCTGCACTCTTAATTGAAAAGTGCCAGGGGTAAGGTGCTCACCTTGAAACTCATTATCTATTAAAATAATTTCTTTCATTTTCTACTGCTAAGGACTTGTTTTAAACTGAAGTAAGGGTTGGAGCCTGAAATGCCATTTTCTTGTTCTGAGGGGCAGCTCTTTCAAAGGGAATGTTAGAGTACAGCTAACAGAGCCTGGTTTATTTAGGGTATATATTTATGATTTACCAATTATTTAGTGCCTCTGAGTTTAGTTACACTCCTTTTCTCCTCCCAGTCTATGAGAGAGTTAATCATAACTCTAGTTTGGAGTACTGTCTGTATGGGTGTGTGTTTATATGTACATATCATTACATGTATCTTTGGGCACTACTGTGGTTTGGGGGCTGCTTTAGGGACCTTGTGCTGAAGTGGCTGAGGTCTAACTAAACAAAAGCAGAAAAAGAGAGAACTATAACTTCTCAGAACAGTTTGAGAACAGAAGCATAAAAATTCAGTGATATAAAATCAAATGCAGAATCTTATACACACTAAAAGTTTATTGAATATGATTATTGATTGCTACATTTCCCCCTGATTATTATGAAATGAGAGAATATTTTATACTAGGATTAGGAGTCTGATATTCTCTTCTTAAAATTCAGAGCAAATAGTTGAAAAACTAAAGAAAGGACAACCCAGGAGAATTTACTCCCAGGACAGAGATAAGGTCTCCTCTGTCAGCTGAAGGCTGAAGCCCAGGTGATTATTGAGTAATTCTTATCAATCTGTTGCAGAGAGAAGAGAAAGAGAAATTGAAGCCTGGGAGGAGCAGTAGGGTGTTACAGCCTTAGGGCCTACTTTACTTATCTCTGGGCTCACGTTTGATCCGGAGTTCAGTCCAGCAGTTTGCAAAATCAATCTCTCTGTTCCCGATTCACCTTCAGATGCTTCGGCATCTCTTCATTAACCCCTGTGATTTGGGGATAAGGCAGCCATGTGTGTCTGAAGGCAGCAACCCGTAGCAGAGCGTGTCTCTGATTTCCCCTGGGCTCTGTTGGCTCAGTTATCTCAGCCCCACAAAGCTGGGGGAGCAGTGAGCTGAGTGACCCTTCTGCAGCCCCGTGCCCCGCTGGGAGTGGCAGCACTCAGCTGACACGCTGCTATTGAGACTGGCAAAGGAACTGCCTTGCTCAAACTGATAAATCATGCTTCCTGAGCCCTACAGCAGCAACAGGAACTGGTCTAGCCCTTTTCTGGTTTCCCCTCAGCCCTGCCAGAAGGCAGGAAGGTAACTGCCTTCCACAAAAGCTGTGGATGCTGAGGCAGGATGCTCCCTACTTGGCGTGGGAACAAAACCTGACAGTGTCGAGGCATGAGCTCAGCAAGGATGAGGCTGGGGCAAACCACTGAGCATCTCTGATGGTTTGGTAACACCCCTTATGCAGGGAGACAAACAGCAATACTCAACACTTGAAGTTGTTCCCTCTAGTTTTCCCTGTTTCCCTTCAGTATTTGAGTTGCAAACCCAAAGTTTGTTTTGTTGTTGCTTATTTATCTTTTTTTATTTCTTTCTTTTTCTTAGTGGTATTGAGCAGTGTTGCAGTGTCTGACTGTGTGAAACAAATGAACAAAAAAGAATCTTGACTCTTTTGGGAGGAAGAGAGATAGCAGCTGCTTGATTTCACCAGTGGGAGCTCCTCTCCGGACTTCATTAATCCTGAATCCTGTCAGCCTGGGACAGGAGGAATCACACAGCTCTTTTAGGAGCACAAAAGCCATGTAATCCATCATCTGAATACCAGGTGTTGGGCTGGGGAAAAGGATTCATTTCTGATCCAGAACATACTAAATTCCACAACAGGTTCTTTCACCTAAGCAGTCCCCATGTCATGCCCTCACTGTGTCAGCACTCTCAGGAACACAGCCTGTCCCTGGCACTGAACTGCAGCTCTAGGACCAAGACATTTCTGGAATTCTAAGATTCATTTCCTCCCAGCTCACTACACTTCTTCATTGTCTTTTTGACCTGTTCACAACAGGAGGAAGTTATTCTTTAAGGCCACTTTCACTTCAAGCTGTGCTCACTAGAATCTACCATTCAAGTCTGTGCTCTGTGACTGCTTCATACTTCAAAATCAGTCCTTACTGTGTCATTTGGAATCTGGATTTATGCAAAAGTTTCCAATAGACTTGAAAGCCTTGGAATGACCTGATTTTGTGGGATGTAGCATTGCTTAAGGTAGGCACTAAAGAAACTTTCACGCACTTTCTTTGTGTCTCTTTAGCTTTTATTCACACCAAAATACTCTGTGTAGTATATATGGTTTTCCTGAAAAACAAGACAATCTAATTTACTTAAATATTTAAATAAGCTCCTGCATGTTTACTTCCAAGGGCTTGAAGGTAAATAACTCTTAGCACTTTCTAGACCAGTGTCTGGCAAAGAGTGGCTGCATATGTAAGGGCTGGGCCAGTGGTCAGATGTACAACAGAACTAAACTCTGGGTAGTGGATAGAGCTGTGTGGTTGGGGGCAGACAAACACTTTTACCCATGCTCAAAGTGACTGAGTCCTGCTGTGGAGCCTTGGTGCTGCTCTTCAGCAGAAGGAAATGCAACTCCACCCTGTTGACAAAAACACCTTAAGAACCCTTGGTTTGATATGGCTAGTCATTGCTGTGGAGGTATATAAAAGGTCACCCAAACTAAATATGCTCCAATTTATCAGTTTTTTCCTTATATTTTTTGGTTTGTTTGTTGGGTTTTGTGGTTATTTTTTCACTCTACATTGAAAGTCTCAATCATGGCATTGTCAGTTTATGTTTCAAATTAGAACCATGATTTTCTTCTCTTGTTAAAGAGAAATGTTAAAAGGTTTGAGCAGAGGTATTTATAGAAAGTCTCACGTGTTTTTAGTGGAATAATAGGAGTGTGACTCTCATAATTTTCAAATTAAGTAGTTCACCTTGGGGCAAGCAGTGTGAGAAAGAGAGCAGCAAGGAACTGGCATAGTGAAAACTTATCAATACTTGTCTTCTGTGATGAGGAGCAAGTGTTCCTTTAGCCCTACACATTTCTAATTGCTCATCCCAGGTTCTGGGAGCTGGTGGTCTGGGGGGCATCCTATTTGCAGCCTCGTGATAAGCAGCTGTTTCCTTGGCAAATTCATTTCTGAGAGTGAGATAATCCGATTTGAATGGAGCTGCAGAGTGCACACACTCCTTCAGCCAAGCGAGGAGAAAAGGGGGGAAAAGAAAGATTTTCTTCTGTGTCTTCCTTTGCGCTCTGCCACGATTCAAGGACAGATAAAAATCTTGGCCTTGTTTCTCTTCTTCTTGTTTGTGGCCCTTGATGGCTTTGTGAGTCTGCTATTTTGCTGGAAATTGCAGATTCACTTCACTCTCCTTGGTATAATTCTTGCATCTGTAAAGCTGAGACTGTGCCAACACACAGGATTTTCATTCTGATTCAGCAAGGAATATAGGCAAGTGTTTAATTTAAAGCATATTTTAAGCCCACCTGTGCTCAGCAGAGCTCTCAAGCTATTTGAATTGAGAACTTGCAGTGCCCAAGAGTGGACAAAACCCCTCACAATATTGAGAATGTGTGTGCATGTGAGTGCTGTACACATCCAGGAGCCCATCCCTGATTTATATGATGCCACAGTTGTTCAGCAGTTTCACAATAAAGTTTTTGATGTTTTGCACCTTAATTTTAAAAGGAAAAAAAGCTTTTGTGTTTCACTATATCTTTCCTCCTACCCCTTCTGTATTTTTACCTTTTCCCAAGCTGTCACAACATGCAAGAACTTGGGTGACCCTTTCCCTGGGTGCAGATTTCTCCTACGAGCTGCCTGAGCAGTTTGGTGTGCAAGCCAGATTGCTCTTTTATCAGCTCTGATCCATCAGCAGTCCCTGGGTGGTCGTGGTTCCTCCTCTCTGCACTCCCCTGTGCATGATGTAAACCAAGGTTTCAGTGAGTCTGAGCTTGTTCAGCATGAACCTGGAAATATCCAGCGAGGAACAGACAGAGACGTGGCACTAAGCAATGGGCCAGAGGCAGCAAGGCTCTATGGAAGGTAGACAAAAGAAATGTCCTTTTTTTATTTTTTTTTTTTTAATTAATGACAAATGGCTCAAAATATTGTTGGCATACAAGAGAGAGGGAGAGGGGAGGGTGGGATGGCAGCTGGCCAGACTCAGATGCTTTACACCAGGAACAGAAGGAGCACAGGACTGAGGAGCCCTCACAAAATATTGAGACTCTCAGGAATGCACATCCTGGTAAAGAAAAGTGTTTGAAAATGAATGTGGCTAAGGCCTGGTTTGCTGCAATTTAGGTTGTATGACAGGAAAAAGTTCCTCCCCCAGAGGGTGCTCAGGCACTGGAACAGGCTCCCCAGGGAACTGACCACAGCACCAATGCTGACTGAGCTCGGGGGGTTTGGAAATGCTCCCAGGCACAGGGTGTCATCCTTGGGGTGTCCTGTGCAGGGCTGGGAGCTGGACTTAGATGAACCTTGTGGGTCCTTTCCAGCTCAGGATATTCCCTGATTTTGTGGTTCTTGCTGAAGGGGACAGGAATCAAACAGAACCCAGCAGAGACAGGTTCTGCCCATGACCTTCACAGACTGGCCCCTCCAGAGACCAGTAGGTGAGGAACAGTCTTGGCCATCGTCAGGGCACTGTGCTTGTATTTTCCTGCCTGTGCTGGGAGCCTTTTCAGAGCCTTTGTGCCTGTCATTCCTGTAAGCCTTATCTCTCTGATTTTAATGTTATGAGCGCTCTTCTGTCATAGACACACTTTTTAGATTAAGGAAAGTAACATTTCACCCTCCGTGTAGCGTGTACAGTGTATTTACCATTAGATAACACCATGCCTAAGGCAGGATTCACCCAAGCTTATGTCTGTAAAATTATATCCCAGCCTTCCTAGAACATGTCTCTGCTGTGAAAAAGAAGCTACTTCAGTAATATGAACCCATGCCAGGAGCAGTGAGTGTCTCTACAGTAGAAAAATAGATTTGTACTGCCTGCTCAGATGAGGAACTGTCTGCCTGAGAAAGAGTAACATTCCAGATTTAACATTTTCCACATTTCCAAATATGTTAAGTTTTTGTATGGGTAAATATTTATTAGCTGTAACTGATAAATTCTCTGGCTGGGGACTGAGTGGGGCAGACTTCATGGGAGCAGGATGGGTCTCTCCCAGCTGTAGCTTCCACCACTTAGAGGCTTCACGGTGGATGCTTTGTAGCTGTGTAGCAGTGGCAGTCCAAAGGTTAAATGGCTGCTTTTCAGCTTCTGCACAGCAGTTATAGGGGATTAGGTTTTCTCAGTGGGTTTCTAGGTACTCATGTATCACAGAGCTCCCTTGCTATGATTTCTTCCTTTTTCTGTAATCTTTCCAAGGAAGCAAGTGACCTCTTCTCAGCGAGATTGTGCAGATGATGACATTTTCCCTGTAGCAAGCCACAAAACTTTTCTGTTCTGTTCTTAGAAGCTTATTGTTGGGGGGGTTAAAAATAACCAGATGCCATCTCTTGGGAGAGAAAGGTGATAACTCACTGAATTATGATAGAGTTTCTGTTGCTCTCCACATTCTCCTGGCCCACATGTCCCTTGGATGCCTTTGGCTGAACCCTCCTCCCCAGCACTATTTCTTTGTTTACTGCCTGAATTCCCTTCTGGAAATATCAGAGTTTCTTTTTGTATAATAAAAAAGATTAGGCAGTTTATATGTGCCTGAGAAGCAACATGTGAATAAAATATCTGCCTTTAGCCAGCAGCTGGTGTGACTCTGCTGGGTGGTCCAGCTGCACTTCATTTGTTATGCTCCTGATTTAATATCAGCAGATTTAGCACTTATTAGTTCATAGTTATGCTACTTGCAGGACACTTCTCAGCACCTGCCAGGGGTGGTGTTAAAGTGGAATACACTAGATCAAGTCCAGCCAGTTTACAAGAGATTTTTATCATGTTCAGCCCATCCTTTCCTCTCAGAGCATTATTAATCTGGTAATGGTGCTGTCTATGACACTAAAGGAGATTCTGCAAGGGAGTGGTGCTTCCTTGCCAGGTAAGTGTGGAAGTCAGAACAGAAGGCAGAACTGGGCTGGAATTAAGTTTATGGACTTAGGCTTCAGCCTGAGATAAGACTTAAAGACCCTAGGCTGACTGGTTCCTAAGGGGATGAAAGAACTAAGGTTTAAAATTCAGAGGCTGAGGGGAAGAGGATTGCAGCCTGGCACTTCCCCTGGGAGGGGATGGGAATGCAGGTGGTTCTGTGGCTGGGATGTGCAGATTGACAACTTGTGTTCGACAGTTAAGGCTTGCCTTAATTTGTCTGGCATGGCCTGGGATTGCCCCGGATTCTGAAAGCTGGAAATTCTTTGGGAAAGTGGATATTCCTTGGGAAAAACCATATTTGTCAAGTCTAGCACATATCACAGAAATTTCCTGGTTTTGAGGAGCTTTTTGACAAAACACATTGAGGGATTGTTGGAAATGGACCTGGTTTGCTGCCATTAAAACTGGAGCATGGCTCTGGAGCAGGGAATTCTGGAGTCTCTGAGCACCAGCTGGTCTGCAGGTGGCTCCTGCTGTAACCTGGCCAGCAGGCTGCTCCTCACAGGGATGTGGTTTGGCATCCAGGGGCTGGGGTGACATTTGGGTGCTGCTCCTGTTGGTCTGGGTGCTGGAAGCAGAGTGTAAACCAGAGGGGTCCTGTGATACCAAGCTGCAGGGGGGCTGGTGGAAAGCAGATCCCTGCCCAAAAATCAGGTGGGTGTGACCCAGGAGTCCCCAAGGCTGGATGGTGACTTAGGGACACCAATGGGTGTTTGATGCTTGCTGGAGGAATTGCAAGGCACCTTGGCATAGAAATCAAAAATGAGGTCTGGGAGTGCTCTCTCCTTTAAAAGGGGAGGAAATAGTGGGCATGATGGCAAATCATGCCATGTCTTTCCTGATTTGAGGCAGCACTAAATCATTTAACTGCAATTACTGTCAAATATCCAAAATAGTATATGACAAGTAATGGATTAACAGTATATGCTGAAAAAACTCATAGAGGAAAGAACAAAATAACATCTTTCTGGGAAATAAAGATTATTTTTTAAGGGGCAATAATTTGCATGAATGGATCTTTTTTTGTAACAGCAACTTTAAAAAGAGGTCATGGACCTCAGTCTTTAGAATTCAGTAGCTCTCAGGCTGAAAGCTCCCATAATCAAGAGAATAAGAGAAAGTAGATCAGCTTTCTCGGGCTTTAATACAGAAAACTGCTGCCAGGCAAGTAAATTGATCTCAGAAAAGAAGGAACAACAGAATTTGAAAGTGCAATAAAAATGTGATCATAAAACACAACATAAAAACATATGTTTAATGCATTTTTATTCTTTCTTTTCCATTTAGAGCTGTGATTATGCCATAGCTAACATCAGCCATTACACAAATCAGTGGCAGACAGGCTGAAATACAGTTCCAATTACCCTGCTCACAGCAGCTCACCCCAGCCCAGTTATAAATAACCAGCACATCCTCCATGGCTTCCTGGATTAAGATTAAAGACAGGCAGATAATTTAAACCCTCAACATGGATTCCTTCACTGCAGAATGTATTTTGGAGCTGGTTGCTTGTGTCCCCCCAAAAGAGAGCACGCTGCTGCAAGGCTCCCATGGAATGAAGCATTAGGCTAATAGAGTTTTATGACAAGGTAATGATAGACTAAAGCAAAGCAATTCATCTCTCTCTCTGTTGCATTGTGTTAGTTAGATAGGTAGGAAATGTGTTTTCCCTTCTTTTAACCTGTCCAGGCTCCTGGGGAAACGAGGCAGTCTGTGCCTGTGCCCTGCTGTCTCCACAGAAGGGAGCTCTATTCCACCAGCCAGGCTGGAGGGAAGCTTGTTCCTCAGAATTCTAGTGTGTTTAATCTGTTTCAGTTAAGGTGATAACTAATACAAACACAAACATAACTCCTCCAATCCCTCTCTCTTGCTGGAGAATCAGTACCTGTAGGACATCCAAATGACAAGGGAAGCTAAATTATGCATGGAACAACATCCCCCAAAAGTTCTCACATTGTTTGAATACCTCTGGGCTTAAAATGAACTGGATTGTGAGCTGTGGAAGGGGGAGGAGAGACGAGATTCTGGGAGCTGAGTCAGGTGTGAAGCCAGGCTGCTGAGCCCTGTGCTGGGAGCCTGTGGCTCAGAGACAGAGAGAAGGGAATTGTCTCAGAGCTGCCTGCAGAAAGCTGGGAAATTCAGTGCAGGACCCTGCAGCCTGTGCTTCCAGCTGACCAAGTCCTCCTCAGCTTCTTGTCCTTGGCTCTAAAGTTAGCTTGGGATTTATATTGATGGACAATTTGCTATGAACAGGTCCTTGAAACAGCTCTTTCTTGCTAGACAGGTGAAAGGAGAGCAAAGCTATTTTCCTCCTACCCTTCAGATTTTACTGAATACATCAGTGTTAAGAGCTCATATCCAGGATGTGAGATGTGATTTTGCTGCCCTTAACTTGATAGGACCACTGCCTGCATGTTGTATGGGCTGGTGAAATGCCCCAGCCATCAGTCTGCTGAGGTTTTTGATTTTCAGTGAACAGCAAAATATTGATTGAAGCCAAGTAAGTAAGAGTGAGAAGTAATGTGGTAGTTAACTCCTTAGTTTAGCTGCAAATTCTTGGAGCTCAGGCTTATTTATCTCACAGTAAATGCCTTCAGATTTACCTTCTTTCTCTCCCAGATGGAACTTGCAGTCAGCATGTAATGCAGCAATTAATTTTGGTTTTTTCGGTTGGGTTTGTTTTTTTGGGGTTTTTTTTGGGTTTTGTTTTGTTTTCTGTGATTCAGGGAGTATTTTACAGTTTTAACAGGGAGGTTAGATAAACTGTTTTGGTTTAAATTTTAGGGAATTCAACTGGGATCTTGTTTATAGTCCCAGCAAACATTGAATCTAAATCTGCCATGTTTTAGATAAATTTGCCAGTCACTGTGCTAAGAGGTAAGAGAAGTTTGGAAGAGAGCCATGCTGGGGTGTAAAAAGCAGTGCATTTGTGAATTTGTGAGCTTTGGTGTACACATTACCTTCTCAGGGTGCTGTGGATCCCCAGAGAGGCAGCATCTATCAGACCTGAAGAACTCAGAAAACTGGGAAAATCCAGTTCCTAGGTTAGGTGGGCTAACTCTGACCCTTGGTAGGTGTCCATTTTGTTCATTCCCATCCTGCTCTCTACTACTTGGGTACAATTCGTTGCTGACAGTTCTAAATGCTTTACAAATCCTTAAGGATGTATAAATGTCTACACCATTTTTTACTGCACTGATTAATTAATCCTATGTATAATGAAGGTCATTTGCTCAAACATCTCAGCACACATATGCTGTGTCTGTGAATGCCTTTATTCCCTGGGAGTAGGTTTAGATTGGATATCAGGAAGGAATTCTTTACTGCCAGTGAGGGTGATGAAGCTGTGGATGTGGGCATCCACATCCCTGGGGGTGTTCAAGGCCAGGCTGGACGGGGCTCTGAGTAACCTGGGACCGTGGAAGGTTTCCCTGGCAGGGGGTTGGAACTGGATAATATTTAAGGTTCTTTCCAAGCCAACCCATTCCTTCTCCTTTTGCAGTGAAGTTGTGATTATTTATGTGCTGTGAGGATGTGACCAGATGAGGGGGTGTGTGCACAGCAAGGAAGTACAGTCAGCAAAGGAAGAAGAGAAAAACATCACCATGGGAATGGTTTGGACTCTGATCCTTTTCAGTGAGTAAAGGAAGCCCCTCAGATACAGCACTGCCTGACGGGGGTGAGAAATGGTCAATTAGACATCATCTGCTAGAGGAGGTCTGTGACATTTTACTCCTCTCTTGTCAGCATGCTTGTCAGAATGATGGAAGGGATCTTTGCAGGAAGGGAAGTCTGTTCTCTTGTGTTGGCTTTTGTTGTGTTTCTGCATGACAAAACCCTTTTCCCGTTTTGGGTTGCAACGTAGAGACATCCCATTAGAGGTACCAGCACTTAGTGGGAAAACAAAAGTACAGCAAGTGGTAAATAGCTCAGGAGTGAGAGGGGATGTTGGTAACCATGACAAGGAATACATCTATGAGGAAAAGAACCAGCAGCCTCAGACAGGCTTGAGAGATTTAGGGACCTCATGCTGCTGGAGTTCCTGAAAAGGCAATTATGGACAGCTCCACAACAGCTCTGGTGTGTTGGTGTGGGTTTGGACACACAGAATTACTTGACTATCAGCTGTAGAAGCGTCCTGCACACAGATCATTAAACCAAGGCTCCAATACACTGCCTTGTGATGAAATAATTTGCTGTAAAGAGTAACTGTAACTCCTGTACTTAAGACATAGGTGTAACAGCCCTTCAAATAGGTCAGAAAGTCCTTTTCTGGGCTGCAGCTTTGTAGTAAATTTGTAGCAAAAATAATGATGTGAAACAGCTATTCACTTTTGCTCCAAATGTGGCTTTAAAATGAAAGGGAAATTGTTTCAGAAATAATGACGAGGGGGTTTTTTGTTTTTTGGGGGTTTTTTTTTCCCCCTATAAATGCAGCCCTGAACCTTTTGGTGTGGTAGGATGTAGCAGAGTCCAATCTAAAAATATGCTGATCACCTGAAAGTGCCAGTGATTACTGAAAAGCCTGAGCCAACAAGGAAACTCAGTACTCTTGGCAAGCTGAGAATTAACTCTGGTTCTGTGGAGAGAAAAGACCACAGCTGCTTCCTTCAAGGAGTGAGACTTGTCCCCAGCTGAAGCAAATCCTGGCAGCTCCCAGGCAAACAGAAAGAGAGAGGCACCTGAGGTGCTCTGCTCTCCTTGGGCAGCAGGGATATCTGCAGGGGGCCACAGTAGCCACAGTGCAAGGCAGGGAGAGAAGGAGCAGTCAGGTCTTGCTGAGAGCTCTCTAAACAGCTTGAAATATTGGCTGCTTTAGGAAAGGCTTGCTCTCTCACCTCTGGGTAAATACAGTCGGGGAGTAATTCCTGTGGAGGGGACACTTGGGTGTCAGAGGGCTCTTTGAAGGGAGTGGTTGAATGACCTTGAACAAAGACAGGCAACCTAAATTCCCTCTCTTCCAGCTCCCACCTTGCATTAATCTCCCCTGACAGTGCAGTTAAGTGAGGAAATTCTCTCTAGTCCCTGAAAACAGTAGCACAGGCAGTTACCACGGTGGAAAGTGCAGAGACTTAAGCAAAGGGAGACTGAGAGAGCTTTGCAAAGCACTTTTTTTATTCTCTAAATTTTGTAGGGTTGAGGAGGTGCTGAAAGTTATGAAATCTCTGAGTTTCTTTTCTGCCAGGGTTTTAAAATCACATAAAGCAGACCCAACTGATTAAGCTTTTCATTACAAAAATGAAGCTATGCCATGTACAAAGAATCTGGCTTCCTTTTAGAGCAGCAGCAAGCTAAAGAGGCTGGATACCAAGTTCTTTTTGGTTATCTGTATCCTGAACTTCTTAGCAGCTCCATCCTAAGCACAGTCACCCACTCCTAATGGCCACAGATGCTGCTGCAGATGGCTCTGGACCAGATGTAGAAACCATTTGAAAACAAGTCATCTTTCTGACAGATGTCTCTTCTCATCCTTTCCTGGAATCAGCTCACGCTGTTGCATCTTTTCATTTCAGGGAACAGACTAAGGTGCGGTCTGTACCCATGTGAGGGAATGTTTTGAAAGTCAAAAAGCAGACAGAGAAGCCACAGTCTGTGCCTGTCTCTGCTTGGGTGAGCAGAGCCTGCTGTCACCAGCATTTCTGACCTGAATGCAAATTCAAGATTCAGTTCCTGTGAATAGTCTCTTCTTGAGCTTATTATTCACTGTTCATTTGTCCAGTTCCTGCCAACAGTCACATTCTGTGGCGTGTTTAGCTGGAGAGAACACGCAATGGGTGTGAATACTGCTGACGTGAATTCACTGAGGGATCCAAGTGGCTGTTTCTGTTAGTTTTGTGGCATTCCCTCAGTTCTGTTTGTTGCCATGCAGTCAGTTCTCAGCCATTGTTCCCTGGAGATACACACCGAGGCTATAAACATTGTCATTCAATGCAAAGGAAGAAAAGGAAAAAGTTCCTATCACAAGTCAAAGCCCTCATTGCTCAGCTGGTGACTGATAAGTTTTTAAGTCTTGGCTTTCCCAGCTCCTTGTTCTATCTGAGCTGGAAGAGCCTTGTTTATTCTGCACACATGCCATGAAAAGCTTTTGCTCCTTTCAGCCATTGCTCAGAAGTCTGATGCTGTCCTTCTGTTTGTGTTTTTCCTCCCTCAAAGTAAACCAGTAAGGGAAGTGGGGTTCTTCCAGTGCCTGCCCCACTGCCTAGTGCCAATATCAGACAAACTGCTTGCTTCCAGTTGTACCTGGCAGGATATCAGCAGTGACCATGAGCTTGTAAAATGGGGACCTAAGTGCCTTTTTAAGTAACTGGTACCATAACTTTATTACTTTTATTTCTTATAAACTTAGTTTTGGACTTGGAAATCTGTTCTCTTCTCTTTATGTTTTCCATACAAGAAACCAATTGTTCTTATCCCTCTGCCCCAGCTCAGTGAGTAGAGACCCTTTATTTTTGTTTTATTGTTGAGTTGTTTGGCAAGTACCCTAGTGCTGTAATGAATTAGAGTCATTGCAAGCTTGTTTCTCTTTGGTATTTCTGGACCCCGAGAGAACAAAGCCACCTGGTTTAGATGCTTTTTTAGCCTGTTTCTCAGTTGACACTTTTCTCTCCAATCCAGGGAACAGGCAGTTCTGCCATTGCCTGCACTATCTGTCTTTCACTTCTGACAGCAGCAGCAGCACTCTGGGTCAGTTCTCCTGGGATACCATATTTCCACAGCACTGATTTCCTGCAGGTCACTGGGAGTTCTTTAATCACAAAAGAACTGGGGACTTTATTTCTTTGGGGTTTTTTGTTTTGTTTTGGTCACATCCATTGAAGTTGTCCCAGATCAAAATATTGTCTAGCAACAGAGGAGTTCGATGCTGATCATGTCAGGCAGTTGGTGTGGGGATGGGATTGGATCAGGCAATAGCACTGCAGTGGGAATTCTGAGGAGAGTGTGTTGCCACTGGGAAATACCAGCCCAGTCAGTAAAAGGTGGCAGTAGAAAGTCAGCAAATGTTTTACTTTATGAATGCACTTCCCCACTTGGAGCCAGCGCTTTTCCTTCTGGAGTTACTCCTCTTCACGGTGATTAATGTGTTATTATTATCTGCAACTTTTCAAAATGAATTGAAGGAAATTCAGGCTGACACCAAGCTGTCAAAAGCCAACTCTAAGGAGGTCTGGGGCCTGTGCTGGTATTGTTGCTTTCCCTGTGCATGTGTCATCATTCACAGCATACAGCAAAGACAGAGATCCCCAAACTGTTCTTTTCCAGCTTACATGCTGAGAAGGGATCAAGTGGTTCTGCCCTTCCAGACACACAGACATGATGCCATGGATGAGTCCAGAAAATTAGATCAGAATCTGACTGCATTCTTGATAGTTATTCTGAAATAAACCCATTCATGCTTTTGCCATTTAATCTGGAACTAGAAAAGTAATTTGAAGAATAAGTGCCTGTGATCATGCTTTTAGTTGTGGATGATGCATTCTGTGTTGTGGAACAGAATAAGAAAGCGCAGCTCTTTGGGAATTCTCTGGGAAACAGGCTCAGGATGAACAAGAAGCTACACACTGAATTCTCCTCCAAGGGCTGCAGCAGCTGTGGCCACCTGCAGAGGAATCACTGGACTGCAGTGTGGACTGCTTCTGAAGCAGCTTCAGTGAGTTGCAGGAGCTTCATTTCAATGGAATCCATTCCCAGGGGGCTTCTCTGGATCTCAGGTGGCTGTGGTGTCACTCCAAAGCAATGAGCATTGTGAAGAGGTTGAGCAGGAGCTGCTGCTGCCTGAAGAGAGTGGGTGTGGGGCAGAGGACCTGCAGTGGTCCCCACACCAGAACATGCCCAGCACCCCTGTGCAGTCCTGGCTGTGGCTCATGTGAGCAGACAGGGGAAACCCAAGGGCTCCTTGTCTGCCATTACAGGCACCTGATTCCTGAAACCTCTTACAGCTCTGGGGTTTGAGTCCACTGCTGATGGAACCAAAGTTTGAGTTGGTGCCCATCCATCTGTGTTTAGATCTCTGCATGCCTGGCCCTCCTGCCCCACTGAATTCCCTTGTGAACACTGCTGCATCAGAGCACGCTCTCCCCAGCTGACTCTGGGTACCTTTCAGATTTTTCACCGCATTAAGATCCATTTCTTTGTGGGAAGAGACCTGTGGATGTGTTCTGTTCCACCAGGAAGCTCCGACTTCAGGATTTGTGACCATTCTAAGTCTACCTTGGGTGTAGCCCTGCTCAGGCCCTGTCCTGCCCAAGGTGTACCCTTAAAGGCCCTTGAATAATACCTACTTTATTTTTTAGCTCTGCTCAGTCTCTCTTCCAGGTCAGCCTTCCCAAGGCATCACCTTCTGCCTTGTGCTCAGAAAACTGAACAGAGCCTGAGCGACTGCTTGTGGGAGAGAAAAGTGAATCGATAACTCAGTGAGGACTGTCAAGTAATGCTGCTGTCTGCAGTGCCTTTAATGGCTTTGGTCAATAAACTGCAATTATTTTACAAATATGTGTTGTGTTCTCTTCTAAATCTATCTCTCAGCTTCCTATAATGAATTTTTAAAAATGAGAAATATCCTGAGCGCTCGCATTGTATAAAATCTGTACTTAAAAATCAATCGATGTACAACAAAAGGCCTGGGCTTGCTGATCCAAAATGCACACATATAAAGTGCCATGTCTTCTGCAGTGCATTTCCCCCTTTTTTCAAAGGAAAGTTTATAATGTATCATCATTTATAAATTTTCAGAGGCACTTCAGAAATATTCTTTCTGTCTCTGTTTTCTTTAGAGGTTGGAATTTGTCTATGTATCACAATATATTTTGCTTCACAAAATTTAAAAGAAAGTAATCTCCAAACACTTCTACTATATGAATTTCTCTGTCTAAATAACTTTCATTTTTGCTGTGCTGCAAACTCTAATCTACACCTCCCTTCATTTTAGAGTCCCAACAATATAAAGATTCTTTTTACTATACCTAGCATTTAGTTGCTTACAAGGAATTTGCTTTTCCCTTTAAATATTAAAAGAAGCAAAGGGGAGATAGAATAAAGGGACACAGTTTATTAAAAATAGAAATTAAGCTCAGCATAGGAGGTGGGGCTTTGCTGTCTATTCTTCAAAGCATATCAAGCTGATAGCTTTCAAATATTTAAAGGTGTGCTACTAATTTAAATGTGCAGGTGTCTGTAAAAAAAACCAAAACCAGCAAGAATTATCTTATCCTTAGACAGCAGTGTTCACCCTCAGTCTTACCAGAGGATCAACAAGAGGAAAGAAAAGCCAAAGATTATTGACAACAATAATTGACAAATATTATTTGATAATCAGAACATTTCCAAAGATGCAAAAAGGTGCTAGGGCTTGTTATGAACTTTCTGGGCCTCCAGCTGTCCTGTAGATTGGATTTATTTACCATTAGTTAAGTAAATAGTGAACACAAGCCCCTGGCCTTACTGAAAAAATATTCTGGTAACAGTCAATGAAATTTTTTTGCTTTACTTCTGCACTTTTTTTTTTTAATTTCCTACAGCATATTTTAGTGAGAGCAAGATCTTCTTGAATATCCTTGACATATTGTCTTTGAAGAACCACCAAAATCCTGGTGGTTTTTTTTCCCAAATGGGCTAATCAGGTTAAAGTGAGAGGGGGAAGAAAATAAAGTACCATTGCATTAGGCAGCAGCATTGAAATTCTACTGGAAAAGGAGGGTTGTTGGCCCCCCCAGGGCAGCCAGCCTCTCCCAGCCAGCTCCTTTCTGTAGGAATTGGCATCTCTGTGTCCAGCCAGCCCTCCTTGGGGCTCTGGCATTTGGGTTATTCTCCCTGAGGAGAAGGTGCTGACAACAATGCAGGGACTCAGGAGTTCAGCTGAGAGAAGGAGGATGTTGTCACTTCAGAACAAAATGTCTCTGCCCAGCAGCCTCTGCCTCAGCACATGCTTGTCTCCATCAGCTGGTGCGTCCAAGCTGCAGCACACTCACTGTTAGGAACAAATCCCCGGTGAATAAAAAAGTGTGTGTGTGTGGGGCAGGTTTGGACATCGGTAGCCTGTGGGCAGCTATGGGGTGGGGGATAAAATCTGCCCAGTGGAATCTGCCCCGGAGGACTGGGCGGGCCAGGACGGGATTTG
>VZUI01052523.1:0-30785 GCA_013401135.1 Cettia cetti | reverse complement strand
TTTTTTTTTTTTTTTTTTTTTTTTTTTTTTTTTTTTTTTTTTTTTTTTTTTTTTTTTTTTTTTTTTTTTTTGATAAGGCCCAGGAAATCGTTAGCAACATGCTGGTGGGAACCTATGGAAAAGAATACACGCTGTATCAATGGTGCAGTTCTTATCCCAAGAGCTGTGTTGGTGGGTGTGGGAATAGCAGGCTTTCAATGTGAGCTGCTGCAATGAGATAGCATTGAGAAACCAGGGCAGGGAACAGCACAGATTTAGTCTGGGGAACCAAGGGCTTTATCCAGCAGTAATGTGTGTAAGGACAGACAATGTAACACTATAGTTGGTTTCACAACAAAGAACTGTAAAAGGATTTGATAGTAAGGGATTGGCAGAAAAGCTGAATGTATCTGTACAGTGCAGTGAGTATTTTCTTTTTAAAGGTATTTAAGTGAAATAAAAAGACAGTATTTAAAGTTGGTTTGGTTTTTTTTTTTTGTTTTGTTTGTTTGTCTTTTTATAATAGATATTTTAGAGTAGGGTCTATTGAAAACAGAGAGTAAAGGACCTAAGTAAAGTAAAGAAGTAAAAGACCTAAGAGGGTATTTTGTTTCAATGACAGAACAAGAAGGAAGAAGAGGCATGTGTGGCAAAACAGAACTGACAGGTCTTTTTTACAGAGGTCTGTTAACTTGTTGCTTTTGATTTCTGAACACCTGCGTGGCCATCATCACCAGCAAATCACTAAAGGCTTTCATCTCTATCACCCAGTCTGTATAAGTCTATTTTGCTTTCAAATTTAAATGGCAGAAAGTTTTGGCTGTAACTTCAGCAAGACCCCACATAATCAGTGGAACTACCTGGGCTTAAAATGAGCATAAGGCTTTATGAAGAGTGTGGGGTAAGAAGGTAACTACTGCCACAGCAGAGTCATACTGGCTGTCCTTCAGAATGAAATAGCATTCCTTTGTTTTTATAGCAGCTGTCACCAGCAATGAAAGCTAAAAAAGCTTTGTAAATCCTCAATGTGCCACTGCTGGTGTATTTGGGCAAAGGTGTTAGTGATTAAAGTAATCCTATGTGTTGGTAGCTGTTGTGCTGTGGGAAAGATGACTGAGTAGGAAAGTCAGGATGGAATTATATTTTGCCCTTGTGTCTGGTGACCTTTCTAGCACAGGAAAATATTCTGGCAAAATCAATTAAGAATATGGAATTAAAAGTATGTAGATATTTGCTGTATAGTTAGTAAAATTTCTATTGAATTTGGAACAAGGTGTAGCTAACCTGCTCTGAAGTGTGTGGACCTACCTCTGAACTTTAAATACCAAAATGTATTTTATGGGTTTGTGACCTGCATGATTTCCATCAGGGAGGGAACAGAAGCATCAAAATCCACTGCAGTACTCTTAAATGGAAAGATGCCCTTAGGAATCCCTCCTGTACAATTATGTGGTTAACAATTTGAAATGTAAGTGAATGGCTGCCACTCTGTCAGTACTTTTAGATTAATATTGTATAAAATGCCAGCCACAGTCTCCAGAACAGTGCATTTTGGACATCTGCTGTTTCAGAATAATATGGCATCTTTCTGACCACAGAACAGCCTACAGAGGTCTGCAGCCGGCTTGCCTGATACATGAATGTTATATCATGTATCAGGCAAGACACTTATAAACAAGAAATAGAAAGATTCTGAAAATCCATTACAAGCTTAAGGGACAAAGATCATAAATTTTAAAAAGCAAATGTGACTGATAAAACTGGGTTTGCCTGCATTTGCACAGCAAAACTGAAGAGTGTTAAGTTCTTCACATTGTCTTGCATACATTTTTAAATGAACTTTATAGAGTGTTCTATTAATTCCCTGTGAATAAACAGACTACATGATGCATGTCTACATTCCCAGAGCTTCTTGTTGGACATTCACTGCTTGTCAGCAGGCAGCAAGGGGCTAAATAAAATTAATGAAAGAAAATGTTTTTTGGATGGGGGAAAGGAAGGGTTGGAGGCAAGATTAGGGTGACTAGAGTCTTCTTAACAACATATTTTCATTTATTTCACTGTAATATCTTTTTTTTTCTAACTGCATAAACTTCAAAGATAATACAAAATTGGAATTACGAATATCAGTGCTTTGTAGTGAATGTATTGCAAGATTCTTAAATAATTAAATTATTCCAGTTCTTAAAATGGAGTGTAATTAGTCATTAATGAGCAAAATCTGTTGCTGTGCAGAGTTGATATACTCCATGCAGACCATCCTTAAGTTTTACAGGATTTGGTTTAATTTCTAAATGTGTGTGTGGTGAAAATCAACCGTTGTATATCTCATAAGATAATCACTAAATTAGCTAGTAAGTTACGTAACATATCAAATATTTAATTTTTGTATAATAAATTATAGGTTTATCAATGACTCAATTTTCTGCTTCTGTTTAACCAGCAGCTTGGTTTAGAAGCATGGTGATGAAAGGTTTGGTATTAGCACAGATTAATAAATATAAAAATGATAGGCCTGGCACATGAAGATGACAGCTTTTCACTCATAAAAAAGTTCAAATTCATGCTACAGAGGTCCTGCAGGAGCAACAGGAACAACCATAGGATTTACAAATACATTATACTGCACCTTGTTCTAGAGGGTTAATACTGAAGAGCAGAGGCTATTTTCTCAATTAGCACTGACAGCTAAAAGCTTACATTTAAAACTATATAAGCATAAAATGTAAGGAAGGAATGGAACATGAAGCCCTGAGAGAGGAGGTCAAGGCTGCTGCACAGTCAAGACACTGTTAGAAATTTATATTTCTGCTCTTGGATTAAATTCCCTAGTACTGAACTAAGCAGGTGCCTCATTAGAATCAGTGAACAGCTCCCACCCTTAAGAACATTTAGGGTTATGTATCTTGCAGGGTTAAGCCAACCAATAATGGAAGCTTCTTTCTACTGTTAAAAACAAAGTGGAATAAGCAGCAGCAAAATAGGAATGGGATCATAGACTATTTCATTAGGAAAACACATTTTCCTAATGTTGGCACTTCTGTAAAACAGAGTTAATCTCAGCTAAATAAATACCGTGTGTTTAAAACTGTGGTTAACCTGAATAAATTGTAGGAGTTTGCTCCACAAGCCAGTCATTAAGAGCTCTATGGTGTAGAGCACAGACTTCAGTGAGCTAATTAAGGCTATTTCAAAGATGAAGGGCTTTTTAGACTGGTGTCCTATGTTTTGTTATTTTTCATCTCATTTTCTTTCTTTTCAGTGGGTCAAATCCTTTTCCTAGTGAAGTGCTGAACCTTTGATTTAGTCAGTCATACAAACTAGTTACAGGAGGGAAATGCTGATATTAAGAATACACCATTTAATCGTTGCAAGAACTCTCTGACCCTTTAGTGAAACACACAGTACGTACCATGAAAATACAAATACTTCACACTCAGATGATTCTGTTTGATATAATCATATGTTCTCTGTGCAGTTCTTTAGGTCATGACTCAATCTCAGTAATGCTAGGCAGAGAATGATGTTAGTGTTGCTGAAATATTCTTCTTGCTTTATATAGAAATTGGCATAACATTAAGGGCTAGTGTGCAGCAAATGTTCCTCTCTTCAGAGCTAAAGGAATAAAAAAAAAGGTGGGATTTGTTTTCCTTTGTTCATCTATCCTGAAATAGAGGAAATTCAACACAAGACTTTTTTTGTTTGGTTGACCAGGGTCAGCTGGAATTTTTGTTTTTAACCATGAGATTGGTTGTATGTTTGAACGGGCTGCCCAGAGGAGTTTGGGGTCTTTGTCCTTGGAGATGTTGGAAACAGAATTGGACATGGCCTTGCTGTAATTGGCCCTGCTCTGACCAGGATGGGTATCAGAGAACACCTCAGCTGTTCTCTGATTCTCCAGTTAGTACAAACATCTGTGAAATTAGTGAAGATAGAAATGATTTGGAAGAATTTTATTTTGTTAAAGCACTGGTCTGCCTAAGGGATTGAAGATTTTAAAATCTAAGTTCAGGTTTATCAGTGAAGAATAGAGAATAGTATTCAACATTTCATCATTCCAAAACATCCTTGGTGGGACACACTGACCAAGCATGCTGTGACTGATTCATGTACTTCAACATAAACAGAAAAATGAGGAAAAATTCAAAAAGACTATGAAAAAGATCATGGAATCTTCTAAAACAACAACAACAAAATTAACATTTCCAAAATATGTTTTTAGCCCAAATAATAAAGAAATTACTTAAGATGTAAAAGACTTGTAGGGAATTATACAATTGATTTGGGAAAATTCAAGAATTTGCATAAATAAGAGCTAGGCAATGGCATGAAAAGCTAGAAATACAGGTTGATGAAAAGATTTTTTTCCATCAATAAATAATTCACTTTGGAGAAGAGAGACTCAAGACACCTTTTGTGTTCTATTTTTCTGTACTATATTCAAATTGCTAATAAAAACTACATGCAGCATATGTGAAAATCAAAGTGAGGTCTGATTTGTAAGTGCAGAATAGCCCTCAGTGCTTGCTTTAGGCTTCCTAACTTCCATAATCTTCTTCATGCAGGAACAGTTCTTCAGTGAGAGAGGGTAACAAGGTCTCTCTGAATTAGAGGAGCATTTTTCTTTCATTGGCATGTGCTACCAAGTCCATCCTTGCCTTAAGAATTCCGGATTTCATGTCAGGGACAAAGTATTTGGTGGCCCCACACACATATTCTCTGGATAAATTTCTTCTCTGTTCAGTGGAGGTAAAACTACTCTGGTGCTGTTTTTGCCTTCATTGTAGTGTTGTTTTAAATACAGTCAAAATCAGGTAGAATAAAAAATTAATTCCTTTCAATATGTTATTAAACATAATTTTTGCTAATTAATCAACACAGTTTTTAAGCTTCTCCAAAGGCTCCAATGAAAGTCACTGTATAAGTGCAAAGCATTCTCATTCAAGTGTTTAGTAATCCTTGTAACTTCAGTAAAAAAATCTTCAAACTCTTAGAAACTGGCAAATTAGCTATTTTTTTGGGCAGTGTTTGCAAAACACACACACTGTAAAATGACTTGGTTTAAATTTATGTTAAACTGGTAGTAAAAATACATATGGTTACTTTCACTGCTGAAGATGTGCTGCTGTGTGTTGATCATCCTTTAGTGCATTTTGAATGATAGTTAGTCTGTGGGGACCAGTGAAGACCTCCAATTAATTATTACTGGAGAACATGAAATCATAAACAAAATTCCTTGTAATAAATTTTTAAAATGAGATTGCATGTTTTATTTACGGTACTGGTCCATTTTGGGGCTTTAAATCTATGAACAAAAACAAACATCCTTTTTATCAAACTGAAATAAAAAATATCAATAGTATTTCTTTCTTATCAAAGTAGGACACAATATACGAACTGGACTTCTAAATAACTGCAGGGAGAGAAGCAAGGGAAGAAGAAGAAGAAAAGACTTACTTTTCTCTGATTCATAGAGAGATTGAGAATATATATTAAAAAATGCAGAAAACAGCAAATGCTTCCAAGTGTTGTGAAGTTTATTAATCTTTCAGGTAGCTGATACGATGGAATTTTTTTAAAGAAAGTATTTGTTAAAGACATAGTTAATAGCTAAGAACTCTCATAAATGGAACACGTTGACAAGAGAAATTGGGTTTGGTTTAGACAGAGGAGAAGCACAGCTGAGAATATGTAATATTTTCAAATATGTTTGGTGACAAAATCCTGCCACAGACACAGTTAAAGGTACTTCTTGTTCCTTAGGGTTTACAGCTGAATCTCTAAAACACAAAAGGAAATATGATCAATAACTAATAAAAAAAAGGACAATCACCCAAATATTTCACTAGAGTCTTGTGACGTTTTGGGTTTTTTTTAATTCTCATTTTTATTTGTCATTTAGATTCAGCTCCTCTGTCTGAAAAATGAAAACGCACAAATGAAAACCAATGCTGTGGTTTAATGGATAAATATCAATAGATGAGATGAAGGACTTCTTTCATTGAAAATGTGTGAAAATCCTATAGTGTGTTTGCTGGGATTTTTTCCTTGCCATTGAAAATCTCCTCCTCCTATTACAAGCAGTATGCCTAATTCCTCATGTTCCACCAAGAGAGTTTACTTCTCCTTTCACCCTGTCAAACTGTTCACCTTCTTCACAGCTCTGACTCTAATTAAGCTGCACCTTCACAGGATATCCCAGCGTGGATCCCAGCCCTGGGAGTTGTGTGGTGGCACCATAATATCTAAATGTGTTTTAAGCAAAAACCTTTATCAGACTGATAGGTGCCTACTGTAGCCTGCAGACTTTTTGAAGAGCTTAATCCAAATGAATCTACAGGTCTTGCAAGTGGGAAACTGCTGGTCCAAGTAGACCAAATATTTCTTCATCAAAGGACTCTTTGGGCTGTTTTTCTAGTGGCATGAGTTTCTGCACTAGCCAGATAGAGAGCTATGTCCATGACCTATATTTCTGCCTCTCTCTTTATTCATATGGAATTATAAAGTTGCAGCATAGTGCCAGGGTAGTGCTGTGTCTGTGTTGAGTTTTCTTGAGTTCTTAATTCCTTTAATCTCCCTGCGATAAAACTGTCCTTAATTTATGCAATTCCTTTCTCCTTCATTAGAAAAGACATCATCAAATCCTTTCCCCATTTCCCACAATTTTCTTCTAGGTGCTGGCTTTCTCTCATCCATGGAGCTGTCACAACCATGCACCACAAGATTCTCTCCAAAAGAAATTCCATTTTGAATCAATGCTAGTATTGAGTAATATAGAATGCTGGAAAGGCCCCCATATAAGAAGAAGCTGTAATGAGCTCAAGCCTGAACATCATAATTAGGGTCATCTTATATAACTTTAGTTTTCTAAAGGTTACTTGTCTCACATAAACTATTCTTCTGGGATCTTTTGTGCCAAGAGAGGTGAAATAGATACCCACAGAAAGGAAAAAATTCAAACTGTATGAGGCAGCTGCAGTAGGGATAAATGGTCCTCTGGGTGATTTCTGACAGCTAAATCAAAAAACTAACATTTTAACATCTAAAATTGTTTAAGGTGTCTATAGGAGCTTGAAAAACTTATATATTTTATTTGAAAGTGGCAGAAGAGAGGTTTTAGTCTCTACTCTTGAAGATTTTCCAAACCTGTCTGTATGAGTCCTGAGATATCTGATTTACCTTTGAACTCAACCCTCCCTTGAGCAGGTGATTAGACTATATAGCCTCCATAAGGCCTTCCTAAACTAAAGCATTTTGCAGTTCAATTAATTCCACCCTGGAACTTAATTTCCATTCTTTGATAACTAAAAAACCCTAAGAGTTAAACAATAATATCTGCAGTGCTATTGCTTTGAAAAGTTTAGCTATTCTATTCACAATGAATAATTGTCTTTGTTATTCTCACAATGAATAACTGCTTTTGCTTTTCTCTTGTTATCATATCAATGTGTATAGAATTTTAAGAAATATGTCTGTGGAAAATAGCTGAGATGGGATTTACTGGGATAAACTTTACTTTCTAAATAATCTACATACAGTCTAAAAGTGTTTCAAACAAATCTAAAACTTAGAAGACTAATGGCAAATTTTCCGAAGATGTGTTAGGTAGGAATGGTAGTCTCCATTCTTGTGGGATAAAAGCATTATTTGATAAAAAATATACAGTGTTCGTACATCTCTTTATTAATTTTTTTTTTCCAGTGCATCCCATCTTTTTTCTTCCTCTTTCCACTATTTTGAAATAATTCCCCTCATACTTTGCTTGAGTTTATTCAGTTTGTTGTGCACCATTTCCTTTTAACCCTTAATTAGTGTTTCTGTGACACCCACAACTTCCAACTTTCTCTCAGCACTCACTCTTTGGCTATCAGGTTATTGTAATCCCAGGTCCACTGTTGTACTTCCAACTCAGAGTTCCTTCTCTTTACCCAGACTTCTCCCATCCTTAATGTGCATCCTTTCTCACTCTGAAGATTGCAGAGCAATAACTCAGCTGCTGTTCCTTCTTAATCAAGTTTTCTTCTTTCTTTGTCATCCTTGCTGCTCAAAGTCTAAAGAAATTTTGTTTCTCTTCCTACAAACTTCCAACAGAAGAAAACAGGATGATACGTCAAGTTTTAATTGTTTTTTAGCTTTAATTACCAATAAAGCTTTTAAGCTTAGGTTTACTGAGGTATTGGTAACACTAAACATTGTATGGGACTACTCAGGACTGAACCTTTCAGATCAGCATTTTCTGATTTAGTGGTTGAAGAGGAACCTTTGTGGATGCAGCTGCAACACCAACCAAAAAAAAAAAAAACCAAAAAAAACACCAAAAAAACCCCCAAAACCCAAAACAAAGAAAAAAAAAAAAAAAAAAAAAAAAAAAAAAAAAAAAAAAAAAAAAAAAAAAAAAAAAAAAAAAAAGTGAGGTAGTAAGAATTGTAATAGACATATCTGAATTTTATTAAAGGGGTTTAGGTTAGGCTGAGGAGCTGTCTTACAGTGTCAGTATCTGAAGTTGACTGATGCTCTGAGATGGACACAGAGCGTGTGTAAGAAGCCACAACACAGAAAAGTGGGCAGAGGAAGTCACCAATTCTTATTATCATTTTCATGCAGGCTATTCCTCATATTCTTGTTAAAACTGAGTCACAGTAGCATGTTTTCTCCTCTGCTGCCCCTCAAATAGTCCATTCAAGCCTAATTCTCTAGACTTCTGCAAGTGAGAGTGAAGATGTTCTCAAGTCCAAATTTCAGCAATTTTAAAAAATTTCAGTGTAAGAAATCCACTTTCTCACCACAAGTTTCCCATATGTTTCCAAAATTTATATTCAAAACAATTAATACTAAAAAGCTTTCACAAATACTTTCATATTAATGTTTTCATTAATGGCTTTGGATGGTGGGAAAAATAATAGGATGGAAAAAATATTCCTTTGTGGTAAACATTTGTTTTATAAAAGTAAACAAATAAAATATTCCTGAAGTACTTAGCCATCAGTATTTGAAGGCCTGTGGCAGCATCTGAAAGACAAAAAAGGAAATAATTGATTAGTGGATTTTGTTTGATCTGCTCAGGGATCAAAGGGACAAATACTGTCTACAGGGATGAAAGGATGGAGAATTCCTCTCCATACTGCCTCAGTTATCTGGTTATTCAGATGTTCTTGCTACATGCTAGTGATGTGTGTACCTGACCCTCTGTAGTGCTTAAGGAAAAATAAAAGCCCAAATTAGGTATACTGTACTATTGTGCTGCAATTCTGAAAGGTTTTTCAATAATCAGACATGAAAAATGCAGTTTAAAGTCTGTGAGAAGGAATGCTGAATCTATTTTTCAGTTTGTAAGCAGTATTGACCTTGTCTACCTTGTCTATAATACAATTGTGACAGTTTTGTTTTTAATTTTTTGCCCCCTTCCCATATATGGAATGTCTAGAATTTTGGTTTGGGGGCATCTTAATGTACACCTATTTTATGTACTGTATGATGCTACAACACTTATCTCTTCTGCTCTTTCCCTAGATATTACTGGTTTGTTTTGGTACATTCTTGTAGAGGAAAAATTATGTGTTTCAGAATCTTGAGGGTTTTTCCTTCAAAAGGTTTCTATTGCCAATTAAATTCACAGTTATGTGTCTGCACATATACTACATTAATATAAAGCTGTGCTTTTACTGTGACTTATCTACATTTACATTCATTTAGAAGGTATCAGGGTATAATAGATCTCTGGGTAATCTTGCACTTTGGAAGGTATTCGTTCCCAGTGCTGGTTACCAGCAGAGAGCCATCTCAGGAAGATCACTGAGAAAAATGAGTGTATTCTCAGGTGTCTGTTTGCTCTCTAGGGGTTTGTGACCCCCCTGAAAACTAGTGGAACTCCAAAGCTGATAAAAATCACTAGACTAGACCAACCTGTTCAGTTTTATTTGTACACAAGATGCTCAGTCTGTCTGATCTGACAATGTATTCATTTGCTTTGAAATATGTGTAGACTCTTGTAAAGATGGAGGCCAGAAAACACACTTGAAAAGACACTTTGTTCTGCGTGTGAAAGCATCTCAGTTCCATAAGCACTGCCACAAAGCCTTTGTCAGTTATGGCATTGTCCAGGCTACTCAGTTAAGTAAATGTAGTATTTGACTTCAACAGCTGCTTGCAGTTGAATTTTCAGGATACTTATGAAAGTTAGGGCATTAATTTGGTACCTTTTAAAATATTTAAACCAGATGCTGAAGCCTGAAACGATGAGAACAAGGACAGTCCTTCCTACTGATTGTTGACTACAGTACACTCTTTGCTAGGGTGGAAGAGTTCTGGTACCCCTTTGAATATCTTGCCCAAAGTCTGAATAGAAAGAATTGGAAAGCAGTCAGGGAGCCACATGTCATGCACAGGTCCTGTTATGTCTGGAGCATCTTTACAAATGGAGTGTAGTGAGGACAAATGCATTCACATTCAGTTTAATCAGGATTCCCAAAAACACGTAATCCTCACCTTTTAAGGCACCTCACCATGTCTGTGTTCATTTGTGAGTCATTGGAAACACATCATATTTATGCCATTTTAGTTTTTACATTCTCCATACTGAATGAGCTTATGAGGGAGACAAGAGGCTTGTTGATGGTCTGATGACATCACAATCACAGTCTTCTCCCTCAGACTTTTTCTGCAGCTATCTCCAGTTCTGAAACAGAGGTATCCTCTCTCCTCTCTCATCAAAGATTTGAGACTTTGTGAAAATACCTGTTTATTCCTTCTTATACAAACCTTTTCCTTGCTGGTCGAGCCATGAGTCAAAAAAAGCTACTCATGACGTGTTGTGCACAGGACCTGCTCGTCCTGCACAGTAAAACTGCCTGAACAGCTGCTTGATGCAGATTGCCAGATCGCCTCATAAAACTCCCTGGTAGCTGGAAATTGGGAGAAGTCCTAAACGAGCCTGGATTAGAACAGCTTTTGCAGATCTCGTAAAAAACCTTTCACCTATTTCTTCTGTTCATATATAAAGAGAGCAATAGCTAAAGGTCCAGTCTAAAAGGCTTCCTAGCTTCTCTCACTACATGCAGATTTTTCCAGATATCCTTATTTTAATAATTTTTAGATAGTCTAAACCCTTGGTCTGGAGTTTGGTATGAAGCTGCATCAGGGCAAGTTCCCACTGGACACTAGAAAAAGGTTCTTCGCTAAGGAGGTGGTCAGTCACTGGAGCAGGATCCCCAGGGGAGGGGTCATGACCCAAAGCCAGTCAGAGTCCAAGGAATGTATAGACAATGCTCTTGGTCATGTGGTTTAATTTTTGGTAGTCCTGTGCGGAGCAGGGAGTTGGACCTGATGATCCTCAGAAATCCCGTTCAACTCAAGATATTCTATAATTCTATGCTGAAAAACTTAAAGCCTGTTATTCAGCTTCTGAGAGGTTGAGAGGAGGCAAACCCAGAAAACCTCAAAATAAAACAGGCTTTAAACTTGGTCTGTGAAGAACTGATTTGATGGAGAAAACAGCTGTAAATTTTGAAGCATGTCATAAATGGTTAACATCAGAAGTGGAAAAAACAAACTGACCTGTTCTAGTGAAATTCTTGTAGGAAGGATTTGAAAAATATTTACAGATACAATAAGATTTATTAGGTTCAGGAAGCTGATATCTAGTTTTCCAAACCAAAATGCTTCTAGCCTAATATTCAGGTAAAGTTCAAATCTATTAATAACGATAGAAAGATATTCCTAGTGTAGTCAGAAGCAGTCTGCTACATATGGGTGTAGGCTGTGTTTTGAATGTTGTTTATGTTTTATTGTAATATTGTGTTTTATTATGCAAACCCATGAAACCTGCAGCGCAGCAAGGCACATCTCTTACCATTTTCCAACAATGGACAAAAAACAGAACAACTTCTCTTAAGAGGAATTTTATTACTCTTAACAGAGCTCTAAATTATTTGTCATTGGTCAGAAAAAAATGTAGCTGCTGTGCACTCTCGACTCCTCAGCAGTAGCTTGCTGCTTAAGTTGTTTATTCACTGAAAATATTTATGCAAGGGATAGGCGTGGAGTAGGGGCTGAACAGAAACTCTGTGATGGGATAAGGGTAAATCTCATTCTTTCTTGGAAGAATTTGTGAAGTCAGGAAAAGTTCAGCTTTGTTTCATCCTCTTAACCAACCTTTCCACCCCCTTTTCCACCTTCCTCTCTTGTCTTTTTAAGCATGCAAACAACACATATCACATTGGGTATCCTTAGCTAGGTCTTCATCTCTTGCTGACTAGGTAGGATAAGCCTGGTGATAAGCCTCAGCTGACACACAGGTGAAGATTCTATTTAGAACACACATACCTTCTGCTGCAGCTTGTTGAGCTCCACCTGTAAACTTTTTGTGGTTTGGGTTTTTAAACAAACATCACAATGAACTTCATATCTTGAGCCATTCAGGAGTCTCAGTAGGATACACAGGAATTTGGCATTTATTAGAGCTTTTGGTGGAAATGTCAGAAGGGGATGCAGCTACCCTAAAGTGTAACACAGAATTAACAGTTTTTTAAACTGCCGCATTTCTCAACAGCAGGCACTTTTTATGTTGGAAAACCACATAAATCAGGCCACATCACCAGGAAAAGAAAGCAACTCCAGTGTTACTCTCAGATAAAGTCAGCTTAAAACAACCTTTTTCTTCACTACTTTATTCCTGAGTTGGGGTTGAAGCTGTAACTTTTGCAAAGTAGAAAAAATTATAATTACTACATATTAGACACAGAGTTCCAATTTACCTGCTTGCATTTTTAATAGTAACCCTTTCCAAATCCTACACCAGTAATGATTGTAGTAAAATATGTATTAAAGTCAAATAATCTAGTACAGATTCAAAAATCAGGTAAGCCTTTTTTACATAGTCATCTCAGGTTAAAAGTGGAGGTTTTTAAGTAAAAACAGAGGTCTTAAAATACTAAAAGCAACTTTGTGTCTTCTTTACATAATTTCTTTCTGAAGCCAACAGAAACAGTACCATTTTCTCATTGCAAAAGTGTATGACACTTTGAGAATTTCCATAGACAAGATACTTGTGAAAGGAGATAGTGCCCAGTGTGAGAGTGGAGGACAAATTCATCCTTTATGGCTACACTGATTTATTTTCCAAGGGCTAGCACTGGTGCAGTTCCCACTACAGGTTGCCAAGCATGTTCTTGTAAGAAGGATAAAAATCCACAGCTGCAATTTTTCTTATTTTAGGATATTGCAGCTTAGATATTTGCATGTAACCCACAGGTTCAGTTTAGTTTAGTGAAGGAATGAACATGTGCAATGTGGACATCAAAGCTGAGACAAGGTGAATTCCAGTTCAGCTGAGGATCTCACTGTTTTGCCTAGATCTACTCAAGCCTAATTTCCATTCTTTTTCTCAAGTAAGAGCTCTGGTTCAATGTATCAAACTAATTTTGGGGAATAAAAGTGTACATGAGCTATGATTGCTACAAAACTGAATTGCATTAAAGAAAGCTCTTCTCATATGACCAGGTGTTTTTCTGATATCTCAATGATATGAGCTCTGGAGAAGTAATTGAAGAAATCATGGAGAGAAGTGCAAGCAAGGATAATTTACATTATCAATTTCTTTGAAATAACTGACTGTAGTAATTATTGCAACAATAACCCAGACTGTCTGTGTTGATTGCAGTGGATTTTAGCTACAGACAGAGGAGGTTATAGGCCTAGAAATGGTACAACTTGTGCTGGAAATGCAAAATACTTTCATTTGCTCCTCTTAGGCATGCAGTGTTTGTGGACAGGTAGAAGTACCTGTCTAGTATAGTATTTTGAGTTAAAGTATGGTAAGCAGGACCATCTGGAATCCAGTCTGTTTCCCCAGGTGAACATGATTAAGAGTGTCTGAATAGCTGGAACACTGTAAAATAACCTTTTAGTAAACTTCAGTGGCAGTTTTGAGTTCTCAGTAGCTCCCATGAATTAGTGACACCACAATTCAGGCACTGCACTGTGGGTACACTGTGCTGAGCTGTGAATCACTACCAGATTCACTCACCTGGAGGTATAAATATAGACATGTATGCTGAGAGAATTAAGGCATTAAATTCCTTGTTTGTGTGTGTGTGGAACAGATGAATTGCCACAACCACTGGAAAGATAGAAATTCCATAGGATGATCTTATCAGTCAGTATCTTTAATGAACTTCCATTTCCAAAATACTTCCTTTGAAAGAACTTCAGCTTCTCCCCAAATTTTATATCTGACCCCTGACTTGGTCACAGAACTACTTATTGCAGGTGCTTGAGAAGAGAAATGTGATGAAGATAGAAACAAAATGTTGGTTGAAGTTAAAACGGTGTATTTCAACATTTTGAAAAAAAAATACATACGTGACCATGTTATACATTGGGATGTCAAGCTCTTTGTAAACATTTTTAAGCTCTTGCATTGTCTAACTTTTAACTTTATATAACAGGCAATAAATATTCTTAGCTCTTTCATACATCTCTAATTCATTCTACCGCTCAGTTTGCCTAAAACTGAAGTTAATTTCCTTGAAACTTCTTCTTTTAAACACATTCACCTTCAATAATTTCCTTTTTAGCAAAGACTGTTTCTGACTCTTTACAAGGCACAAGACAGAATAAGTTTATCCTTGCATACAATTTTTGTCATGTTAAAAATTTAAAAGATAAAAATACTTTTTCTTAAATTTAAAAAGGTATCTTAAAGTGCACATGATAGAAAGGTGCAGGTAATGGCAATTTAAAGCAAAATGAGCATAACGGCTTGATTTAAGCTTGAATATAAGATTATTATGAGTCTAAAGAAACACCTAAGTGGGTTGTTGCAATATAATTGTTATTATATGTATACCCATTTTAATTTATTGTCTAGCTGAAGTTTTATGTTAACATCATATCCTAAGGTTCTTTTTCTACCTGCATACTAGTTTTCCAGCTCTTTGTCCTCTCAGTGTGTGATGTCATCTGTCAGGAAACATAGAGAAATACTCATGTGTTGGTGTAATTAAGGAAACCATTAATATATTCAGCATTTGTATATAGATAGGCATTAAAATGGGAAAACTTGAAAATACATTATGCTGCATAAAACATCTGAATAAGTTCTATCACGTTGTAAAGCCCAGGGAACTTTCATTGCCCAAGAAAAATGGGAGATGTCTCTCAAGAACATTAGCAAATTTTTTTTTTTGTTATTATAGATAGATTTTTATTTATGCAGTCATGCAGTCCAATTTTCAGTCCTGGCTCCCAGATTTTACATCAGTAATCCTACCTTATTTTCCTCTGGCAATTTATTAGTAGTGTGAGATTGTGGACACAATTCTCTGCAGGGTGAAAAATTCCACCTACTAAAGAGTAGGTTTGAGAATCAAGGTCCTACATGCATTGATTACTGCAGAGCACAATGTGGTATAATAGGTGAGAACAAACTATGGTTATAAAGATCAAGTCTATTGTAGGTACAAAAGCCTATTTTATGTACATTGAAGAGCCTTGATTATTTAAAGGCATTTGTGCTGTTGGTTATTTTACACAGGTTATTTACACTGCTGATTAAATTGCTTGCAAAGCAGTCAGATTTCCATACACAAGTAGTCTAACAGAAATATGCAGCCAGCAATTTGCCAGTTGTCTGTTGACAAAGACAGAGAGTAAGCCACTTACTACTGTTTTTATACAATGAATCATTTTTGTAAAAATGGAGCAGTCTAATGAAAATTCAAATGTATTGCTTTTCCCAATTCAAACAGAAATCCGAGCACTTCATATACTCTGCAAATAAGCCTCATTTGCCACTGTGTATCAACTAACAAGCAATTTCAGTTCTACATGCAGATTTTAAATAAAATTCTCTAAATTTAAACAGGTAGTTCCATTTGACTTCCATAAACAGATACTTTCAAAATATTTAGACATGTGTATATAATACTGTTTAAACTGTTTGTTCTAAAACATAAATAGCTATCTCAGTGTTTGAGTTACCACCTGATGTCTTTCTTATTTAAGGGGAAACATAAAAAATAATTGGGATAACTAAAGTCAATAACAATGCTTACACAGCATGCCAGCATCTTTTATAGTGCCTTAATTGTCAGAACACTTAGAGGGGAGCTGTGGGTGGACTGGCTCTGCAGGAGATGTGAAATGCCAGGTCTCAGGAAGGTTTTGTAGCTTTGCTGAGGGTTTCACCAGTGCTCCTGTGCTCAGCTGACACAACCCAGAGCAGGGTCAGCTTTGAGGGAAGGGGCCTGGAGACAGGAGCATGAAATGTGTGACCTTGCTGAGGCATTCTGCCCCTCAGTGCCAGGGTACCACAGCTCACAGCCACCTATAACCCTGTCCATTTCCTCTTTTTTCAGCATTGCAGGCAATTACAAAGGTGTAGGATCTTTGGAACCTCTGGTTTGTGCTGCTGTTGCACAACCCTTTGGGCTGGCTCTCCCCTACTCACCAGTGCAGCCACACCATGCCTTTTTCCACCTGTGCATGCTGCATGTCTGCCTTGGTGCATGTAATGTTGGATTACTACAAGCTGCTACATATTTTCTAATAGGTAGGGCATTTATGCCTAAAATTATATTCTCTTTTCTGCCCTACGTATGTACAAAGTAGTCCAGCTCTCTGTGAAGTTAGTAGAAACTGGATCAGGTTGTGATCATGAACATATTTGTCATCTGCCAGTTGGCACAAACATGAAAGACAGTCAGATTTCAACCATATTTATGTATTGGTGGATTGGAAAATATGTATGGCATACTAAAAATCTAAATATAGAAAGGTGTAGAATTTTCTGGTTTAGTTTGTTCTATTTGCAAAAGAAAAATCTATCTGAAAAAAAATTGTATATTCAAAATTATTGCTTTTAAATATTCTCCAATGTGCTTCCTGTAATCCACTGCATATAGTGAAAAATCATTACTTTCTCACAGTTTCACAAGGTCTTTCACACAGCATGAGAGAATACAAAGACTTTGAAAAGTGTTTATAGGATATGTGAATTATGATTGAAAGTTCAAAGAATCTGTCACAAACATTCAGACATGGATATAAAATACCTGAAACTGCTTTTGAATCAGTAATAGGAATTGACCGTATTATCAACTGAATGTGTCCTTAAAAAAAACCCAAACAAACAACTAATGTATATCTGGTATCTTCAAGAGAAGTTTATTTAAAACACAGGGAACTTGTTCATCACTGTCATGATACCCCTGTAGTCTTTGGCAAAAGTTTCTCTGAAATGGAGCATGATTGTATTTTCATCTGACATATATATAAAATTTATAAAATGTAGATAAGTGTGTATCATAGAATGGCTGGGGTTGAAAGGGACCCTCAAAATCATCCAGTTCCAACCCCTCTGTCATGGGCAGGGACAGCTTCCACCAGACCAGGCTGCTCAGAGCCCCACCCAACCCAGATTTCAACACTACCAGGGATGAGGCGTCTACCGCATTCCCTGGGCAACCTGTGCCAGTGCCTCACCACCCTCACAGTAAAGAATTTCTTCCAAATATCTAATCTAAATCTACTCTCTTTCAGTTTGAAGCCATTCCCTCTTGTCCTGTCACTGCCTGCTCTTGTAAACAGTCTCCCTTTTTTTTTTTTTGTAGTCTCCCATCAGATATTGGAAGGCTGCAATTAGGTAATTCTGAAGCCTTCAATAATAGTATATAATATTATATATAGATATAGTGTGTATATATAGAAAGAGATTATGTATCTGTCCTTAGGAAGATTAGCTCACAGTTAAAGTAATGTTGATTCTATGATCAATTAATAACTTGCAATAAATAAAAGAGTATTTACTGTCAAGGATAACCTTAAGCCTGCACAAAATGATGGAGAATGAAACGCACTTGCTAAGCAATGAATTTCAGTTAAATGCAGCATGTGAGCAGACCTGTGTCTTGCCCAGAAAATTGATTAAACATGTGCCTAAGTTAAGTAGATGTTCTACTATTTTGCTGTGTCAAGTTCCATGTATTGAATTACTATTCTGGATCAAGAGCAAGTTGTTTCTTGGCAAGGGTTGAACTGCTATTCAACTCTCTGCAAACCTACAAACTGCCTTTTTAAAAAGAAAGTAGGCCCAGCCTTGTTGGTTTGGGGTTTTTTTTGTCTCCTCCTGAGAAATAATAGAGATGAAGTCTTTCACTTTGGAAAAAATAATTGATAATTGATAGCCATAGTATTTTTTTAAACAATTACATACTGATGTTTCTGTCAATGTGCCAGCCAAGACAAGATATAGAGACTTATTTCTGTTAAATTCATGCTAAATACATATAAAAATATTCATTATTTCATTCTTTTAGTTGATTTGAGATATATTAAATTTCTGACAGCATGGGCTATCAGAATAATAATATTATGCATAACTTGGACTGTGAAAAACCATATTATTAACTGTGTGCCTTCCATGAAGAAATATATTAGAATAGTTGCTGCACTTGGAGCAAGTGGAAGTGAATTTCAGCACAGTCATCCAGACACTATGGCCATGTGCTAAGCTGACTTTTTTTTTCAGAAATAAGGATAAAGGTATTCATAGGCCTATTCAGATCCTGCTCCCTGAAAGAATACATGGTTCTTTGACCACACTAAGTCTACCTGGTAGAGATATTTGTATACCTTAGCAGTTGTTCATTTTGTGGGTAATGGGTGGTGTGTTTTTGAAGGATTGAAAACTGGTTTGTTCTGTGTGTGTATATATATATATATATCCCTACTTCAGGAAGTTGCATGTTTTCTGTATTCTTGACTTCTAGTCCTATAAACAGAATTGAAATGGCTTTAATAGGATAAAAAAATCTGCTTGCAAGCATTAAAAAGATAATTTTAATGAAATGGGAAATAATCAGACTTTATTAATTTCTATGGTTAAAAAAAAAATCACACAAAAATATTCTATTCTGGCTTGTGCTTTCAAGGTTGACTTAGGAGAGGAGATGTTTTCTGAAATATATGTATTTCAGTATATATATTTTTCAATTATTCTCTTTCATTTTAAAAAGTAAGATGATTCCTGCTCATTTGATTATCTGGGATTTTGCAAAGCAGCAACAAGTCCAAGCAAATAATTTGAGAGGGAATTATTATTTAGATGTCTGGTATGAGAATTTTTTTGCTTCTTTACTGAAGTAAAATAAGAATTTTCTTTTATCCAAGCTGTATATCTGTCTTTCAGTTAACTTTACCTGAGCTAGTAGCAATATTTGGATCACAGGTCATATCCAAGACTGATGGATCAATCTCCATGTGTATTGAATATCTAAGAGGAAATGTGTATGTGTTTGCATGTAGTTTATAACATATGTTTGTACTTATATGGAAAGTTTTCTGTTGGAAGACAAGCATTATTACCCTCCACAGATATATTAGGAATGGGAAAGCCATCAGCACTTCTGGAAAGAGTTCAGGGCTATCCTATGTCTAATGTAAAAATAGCTCTGAAAACTTCACAGAAATATCACTGATTTTTAAGGCAATACTTTTTAGTGATTTTTAACATATCGCTTGGCTAGTAAAATCCCTCTGTGGATTACCATTAATTATCATAATTAATTCTTTTATTAACCCCAAAACTAATGTAAATCATCTGACAAGGAAAAAATGGCTTTCTTATTAACCATCAGTGCTTTGCAGTAGCATAGAAACATCTATCTGAACAGAACTGCTTTCTGTGTATCTGTTGCTTATTTGCTTTGAAACTCTGGTAGCAACATTTCAATAGAGTCTATAGGAAAAAAAAAAGTCTCATTTGTAGCTGCCTAAGAAATACTTAATTTACTTTTTAATGAAGTTCATTACTTAAGACTTTGTATGCTACAGTATTGCTGGAAGCTGGAGCCTGACCCCACTTTGCTTTTTCTTTCTTCACATATTTGCTTTTATCATGTCAGTTTTACTCAAGTGACACTGAAATATGCAGATTTTTTTTCCCTTTTTCCTCCTTTTTTCCTTTTTTTTTTCTTTTTTTTTTTTTTTACAGAAGGAGCTTATCAGTTGCAAGGCCTAGATTGTGAGTGCAAGCTTTGATGTTAACAGCACCAGTGCCTTTCTTTTTTATTTGGGGCATTAAGTTCAATTACATATTCAAAGTATCTGTTCAATGCTTTTTCTGGAATGTTTCATTAATTAAAATAACTGAGCTTTTTTAAAGTAGACTTTCCTCAGTGTTTTGATCCTAGTGCAGATGTGACTCAGACCAAATCCTGTTCTTGCTATTAATTTCATTGATTTCATATCTCTCTGTTAGTGTTCATAGGCCAATGCAGCATGTTTCAAAAGCAGCACTTCAAGGAGTTGCCTGAAAAACACATCAGCCAAAAGAATATTTACTCTCTTTTGTTTTGTGCTGAAAAAATTATGCACTGATAAAGAACTTCAGTTTAGAAATATTTACTTCATGAAAAATATACTGAGTTTATCCTGATGTTTACTGACCAGTGTAATGAGAAGCAAGCTATAAGTCAGTGTTTCAAAGATGATGTGTCTGACAGAAAAAACAATTACTTCATATGTTTTAAGAGATGGTAAAAAAATCCAAACACAAAAAAACATAAACAACCAAGCACAAAAAGAACCACAAAAAACCCCACCAGCCAACCAAACCCAAACCAAATATCAAAACAGTTTTAACTGCATGGCCATGTATAAGTCCATATTTAAAAACCAAATTTGTCCACTAAACCTTCCCCTTCAGAGAGGTCCCTAACATGATAAGATAGCTTATTTCAAAAAGAAATTTTAAAGTAGATTCAAGAACTGACTGAGGATTCAGATACTCTATTTCCACTTCAAGCTCTCCAAGCAAACTCAAAGCCTATACAGTTGTCCTCCAAAATTCCCAGCTGGGAAAACAGGATCTTAAAAAAATAATGTCTGCTGTTGTTACAGACAGACAGACAGATATTTTTTAAACTTAGAAAAGATTATCAAGCTTCATTTAAATCTCTTGGCAAGATAAAGGAGAACAGAGGGGAAAAAAAGCACAAAAAAACAAACTAACAAACAGAGGTGGTTAAAATACGCAGAGAGGCTGAAAGATGCATGAGTATTGTGTATTGAGAAATATTGGAGGAGGTCAGAAGTTGCACATTACAATTACAACCCCTAGTCCCAGAGTCACTGAGTCAGTCAGAACAAGCACCTGAGCATGAATTCCGTGTTCCCTCTTGGTTTGAAAAACCCCAAAATCCTGTTGATGAGGTTTTACAAACCAGACCCTTGACTTTCTCAGTAGTTGATTTCCACTAAAAAAAAAAAAAAAAAAAAAAAGGAAAAAAATCTGTAATATGGAAACTACTGTTATGTGTAGTGCAAGCAGGTGACTATACAGTTGTAACTAGAAAGTCAGGAAATAAGGCAGGCAACACAAAAAAGGAAGTATTTTGAGAAGATGAGATAATACACTCAACAACTTAATTGAAAATCAATGTTTTTGTCACTACAGAAGAAGAGCTTTTCAGCTAATATACTGTGAATTAATAGGACTGCTTATCCTGTGATATTGTGGGAATTCTTTCCATGCCTTTAGAGTGATTGAGTAAGCTGGAAGTTCTACAGAAATTGTGTCTCAGCCTGAATCAGTTTTTCTGTATTTTAAGGGAGTGTAGGGGTTAAAATTATCTAGGCAGGAGAGTGCAAAGTGCTAATTGGCTTTTATCCTGAGGATGTGCAGTGGCATCGACAGGGAAGGATGCAATGGCAGAGGCTTTCAGGACATCAAGTGTCAGCATCTCAAGCAGAAGCAGCACCAGCAGACTGTGCTGGTGGTGCTTCTTTCTTTCCCTGCCATTAGAAAGTTGGCATGCACCAACAGCTGTCACAGAGTGGAATCCAAATTGCCACAGTTATTTCCAGCCCTAAATTTCAGGAAGAGCTGCCCAGTAGGGACAGAGACTGGAGCACATCTTTCTGGGCTCTAGCTCAGAGCCATCCTGGATCAGCACAGAAGGGAGACTTTGGTGGGATAACATCAGTTAATGCCAGCTAGAGATTTGTCCCTGTGCTCTGTGATCTCCTACTCTAACTCCCCCCAAAGACACAGCCAGGTCTTCTTCCAGCCACGGAGAACAACATCATGACAGCTGAACCCAGTCTAGTTCCCTGCCTTAAATATAAGGCTTCAAGCTGTGAAAGGCAAAGAAGAAATGGTATGGAGTTGTGTACTTTCTTCCATGATGAGAGATAAAATAGGTAGGGAACATCCTCTTTCTGTGGAAAGTTTTGTTTTAAAAAGGAAAAAAAAACCTGGCAAAATCTTGGTTGTCATTGTGCTTGAAAAAAAATACCTCCATAAAATTTTGGAGACAGTGATTGCAATGAAATAATTTTAATTTGCTTAATATTGTAGAGTATTGAGAAAATTGTTTTCTATTAATGATTTTGAAAAAAAAAATAAAGCTGTTCTTTTGCTATATAAAATAAGTTTGATTAAATATTTCTCACCAGTTGTCATAAACTTTTATAACTACTTTTATCCCAAAAGTTGCTGAGGTAAAAAACACAGAGACAACCAAGGTACTGCAATTTAACCAAATACCTTACAGTGGAATGCATATTTTAGCCTGTAGCAAATTTAAAACAGGTAATTTGTGTAAGTTTTTTTATTGATGCATGGTAACTCAGCAGGGCAAACCCCTGCATCTCTGAGCCTTAAGTCTTTTTGCATGTAAAAGTTATCACCAGTGAAATTGCTTTTGTTATTAGTCTGATACTCCTCAGTGTCCTGCTTAAGCTGTGGAAGCAGCCAGTGCACAAAGCTCTTCATATACAGTTTCCTCATGTAGTTAACTATGTGTGTTAACAGCTTGACCCCAGTAAAACCAGTGGAACTTGAATAAGAAAGTGTAGTACTGCAAAAATATAATGTCAAATAACATTTTGGAAATAGGAAGATCTTCAATTCTGTGATGACACTACTCAGACACTTCTTATTTTCCGTAGCCAAGAATAATTATAGGTGCCTGTCCTACTGATAGTTCTTTTTCTTTCTGTTCAGAAGGTTATATATAAGGAAGTTATATATAACTTATATATATATATATATATATAAGATATTTTTTCTTTACTAGAATTACATTTTTTTACCAGATCAAAGCATCCAAGTTTTTTTGTTACAGGTGAAGAGTGAGCTAGTAAAATCATCACCCCATTGTGGGGTGTGGTATAAAGTGGCTTGTGCTATAGCCTGTAACACAGTCAGTGGTTGTAGATAAAATTTTAAAATCAAAAAGCTAATGCAAAACTCTCAAACATCAACAAAATAAAAATGTTTTTATAATTTCTCTACATGTTGTTGGAATCAGACACTTTCTAAGGCTTACAAGGATTACTCTGACACCACAAACTTACAACACAGACATCTTTGGTAGAGATATGTATCTGTAGCATTTATAAAACCTTTCAGTGTATATTAATATGGGGTGAAAAGTGATAACTTATGATTCAGGTAGTATAAACTGGCAACATTTGCAGGAAATTCTTATTACTGGTATCTTAGTCCTTGAATGTTTTTTGGCTTCTTCACATATGCAGGCCTGTTTGTGGTTATGTTTTGTCAAATACTTGCAAGATTAGCCCAGTATTAACTAGGTGATAAGTAAATCTTTTATTTGGGCTGGTGGGCTCCCATTTTAAGCCACCTATAACTCAATCTTGATGCATCAAAATGTAACCCCAGCTGGCAACTGAGCCCCACTCAACCACTCCCCTTCAGTGGCTACAAAACTTGTAGGTTGACATGAGGGCAGTTTAATATGTAAAGCAACAACTGTGCCCTCCAGCAAAAAAAAAGGATTTCATTCACTACTTCCCATGGGTAGGCAGGTGCTCAGCCATCTCCAGAAAAACAGGGCCCCATTATGTGTAAAAGTGACTTGGGAAGACAAATGCCATCATTGAACATCCCCTCTTTCCTCCTTCTTCCCCCAGCTCTATGTGCTGAGTGTGATGCTGTGTGCTACGGGATATCCCTTGGCTCAGCTGCCCCAGCTCTACCTTTTCCCAATTTCTTGTGCACTCTCAGCCTCCTCACTGGTAGGGTGGTGGTAAGAGGGGAAAAAAGGCCTTGACTCTATGCAAATGCTGCTCAGCAAGAATGAAAACCTCTTCATATTATAAAGCCTGTTTTCAGTGCCAATCCAGAACAGCCCTGTACTTGCTACAGTGAGGAAAATCAACTCTGTTTCAGCCAAAACCAGCACAGAGGTGAGCTGCAAAGCTGTCACTGTGAGAGTGATCAGCAGCTGCATGTTATTTAGTGCCTCTCCAGTCTCACCTATTAGCAACTTGGAAAAAAAAAAGGAGGTATAATAAAACCTAGGCTTTTGTTCAAGTCTGTTCCCAACACAAGTCTTTCAGTACTTAAAAGTAAATGTGAGGATAATAGAGGAATAAAACAAAAGGACACTGTAGTGCAGCAGCACACCTCAAAAACCTCACCCAGTCACTTTAACTAAGTTGAGCACAAATTCCATACAAAAGATTCTCTTGCCCTTTCACAGGGATATGGAGAGGGAAGGAGCAGGCAGGAGAGTTAGCACACAGCCACAGCAGGAAAAATATGGGACCCTATTCGTAAGCAGTGGTGACTGGGGCGAGTGAGACTCCACAGTTCAATGGGCTTTTGGTTCAGAATGCAGGAGAGATCTCTTACCAGGTTCAGACAGGCTGCAGAAAGTTGGTGTAGAAACAGAACTTGTTCATTGTTAATGCAATTACTGAAGATTTAACATGAGAGATAATACATAGATAATTTTTTTTTCTGTTATTTCTACAAACAATGATCTACATACAGACAGCCCCTCTTAAAAAATAGTAAGGAAATAATTTCTGGCTGACCTTTCTCTTACCTACTCTAAAGACACAAGAATCTGACGCAAATATCACATTTGCACTAACCAAATCAACACTAAATGCTCTGTGAAGTGAATTGAATGTTTTTTGTAGCTGAATACAGCTTTCTTTGAGTTTTTGGGCTCTCATTTCCATTGGCTAGACTGAGCACAAGTCTTGATTTTTGCCAGGGTATTTTTTGATTCTGAAGTTCCCTTTGAAGACAGTGTCTAGTCTGTCCACTACTTAGCAAACAGAATTTTTTTAAAAAACAGGACAAACTACATTAAAACCATGAATGTAGTCCATGTCTGAAACAGAGAAAAGTTTACATGGAGTTGGCTGCTGAAATTGCCTTTCTGTGATGTTTGGAATGTGAATGTGAGTTTAACAAGATAAGCATTTTGCTTCCTCAAGAAAAAAGGAAAAATCATAACTGACCTTCCACAAACGTCTCTGAAGCCATTTTAGGCTGTAAACTGACCTTAGAGACAGAGGTACTTTGTGATCACACAGCCTCTGCATTACACTGATTCCTCCAGTGCAGCATAGGAGGGGGCATTTGAGATCTAGAATAACAGGAACATGCACACTGAGCAGCATTCCTCCCAGCAGCAGCAGCCCCTGATGAGTGTGTGTCTGTCCAGGCTGTCAACACCTCTGCTTGTCTTTCAGATCAAACACCAGGAGTATAGGAGGGTCAATACCTTGGGGAGCTGTGCCTGTAAATGGATGTGCTGTACATCTGCATGGCTCTGCTGCATGTGAAATGGGAAAATTTCACATCCCAACCAGTGCTAAGAGGGCAGGACATAGGGAGGAGGAAGAGAATTTGTCAGATGTGGCCCTTTCTTTCTTAATCGGCATGAGTATATGCCTGATTTTTTTTTTGACCAAACAACCTTCTTTAGTCAGATGTTAGATTTCTAAAAAAGTGAGACTGAAAATGTATACTTGGGTGTCAGTGTTGAACTGTACTGCTTCCCTTCACGCATTATTGTAACACAATTTTTTTTTGGCCAAGTGATGCCTTTACTTATAACAACACAACTGATGGTTGCCTTTGCAAAATGAGCATCATGGCAGTTCATTATTATGGATGGACCCTTATTAAGGACATATATCTTTCATTTTCATGCTGAAAATTAGTGAAAAGACAATTGTGTGGTAAACTCACCAGATATTCTTAAAAAGTTATTGTTGCATTCAATGACTAAATAAAATTTCTAACCGTGTGTTTGACCAGTATTGATATATTCAGGCCATCTGCAAGTTTTTGCCACTGTTTGTCATCAACAAAAATTACTATTTCACTGCCATGGCATCTCCCCAGTTAGGAAAACACAAGTCTAAAGTGATAATTTATAATATCATAAGTGCTACATTACACACAGAATCTTTCCTTTTGTGTCAACAACTATGAAATTGTCATATTTTAACATTTACTATGGGTCAGCAACAATCAATGAGTATTGTGATTTTATTATGAATGTTACACCTCTGTGATAAACACAAGTATTTTTAGACTAATTACACTCTAGAATTATAAATGCATTTAGGATTAGTGTTGTGTGGTACCAGTTACATAGTCATCTCTTACCTTACACAGTCCTGATAACTCTTTTTAGATGTAGTTTCATTAATATAACTTGAACTCAAGGAACAGTTTGAAACATAGCAAGGCAAGTCATAGAGTCTCAAAGAATTCCAAGAAAAACATTTTTCTTAAAGTCAGTTACTTCCTGGGTCCTAATGAAAAAGCCTGGACAGAAGCAGGAGATTTTCCCTTCAGCTTACCCAGCATAAAGGAAATTGAGCCAAGAAGAAGCAAATTAATTGTATTGTAATTTTTGGTTTGAAATTTGATGAGTGGCGTTTACAGCTTAAGATCTTTTGGGTTTGGGGGTGTTTGTTTGTTTTTTTGTTTGTTTGCTTGTATATTTTTCCCAAGAGAATTACTGTCTTTTCAGGGTGTTACATGGAGAAAACAATTCTTTGGTTTTATTTCTAAATGGGCAGAATGTCCACCTTGAGGTGTATTATACTTTGTTACTTGTTCAAATGGACCTCTATCTAGATTTCTAATTGCTTAGAAAATTTGGGGTTAATATATTTATTCTTTATTGCTAAACTAATCTTAATAATTACATACTATATCTTTCTATGATGTCTCCAACTTTTCTTGTGTACCTCAGATTTCCTAAAATATTCAGGTGGAGAGATTATTACCTAAAGTGAGCAAGAAAAGTTTTGTGGAAAATTCTGAAAGATTATTATTTCAGGTGTTATCCTGTTTGGCATATATACTTTATGTGGTAAAACAAGTTCACTTTGAGGTTAAACATTAAGAGAACAAACCTGTGTGAGTTTTGTTATTAATAGTATCTGTAGCGCTACCTAATAAATGAGGTTTTTGTGAATTATTATAATTCTGTCAAAACCTCTTCTTTTTACTGTAACTAAGGACTTGTTTTGAACCATTCCTAGATAATGTTACCATGAAGTACTACTATAAGAACATCTAGTAAGATGTAACAGCTACAGTGTTCCATCCATTACCTCAACAGCAGCTTTTTGTAGGCAGTAATGCTTGTTAACTCCAGCAATGGGAATGATGGATCTGCAGGCTCAAGGAGGTTAATGTTGACAATGAGCAATTATTATTTTTGACAAGAATACCAAAGGGTTTCAAGATGAGTCTTCTAACTGAAAGCAGATTATGACTTCAGTTTTATTACTGAATGTCAAGCATAGATGTCAAGCAGATAAACGTATGATATAGAGGAAGATAATTTTATTACAGTAAGAGACAAAGCAGGCATCGAATGCCGACCTTTTTTTGTGGGTTTTTTTTTTTTTAGTTACCCACAGGAAGAAGGAGGCGGAGTCCTCAGCATCTTAAAAAGGGAACTAGGAGAAGAAAACATCCGGAGAGGACACTTTCCTACAGATAAAAAAAACTGAGAGAAAAAAAGCACAATATGATTTTAATGAAGTCAATATTTGCGGATGTCTGTGGGTACTGGTGTGTGACTTCCGTGTCTTTCTTGTAGATAGAGTGTAATAGCAGGGGGGTGGGACAATGAGCCTCAATAACCTTCCAGAGAGCAGTTCTCTGTCTGTCTGATAATCACAGCTACAAGGGGTTTTTCTGTTTGGTCTTTAGAGGAGATATTTTCCCCTCTGGCCTGTTGTTATGTGTTGCAGTCTTGATCTTAGACATGCTGGTCTTTGTCAGAGCTATTATTCAGACCACACTCCTGTCATGAAAGACAGAAAATATTTATTAGAGGCAGCTCCACCTCTCATTTGTTTTATTTGTGGTTGTGACTATGGCTGGTAAGTTTAGCTTTTGCAGAGAATTAACACTTGAGCAGAGCTCCTTACTTATCACATTCATTAGAGCACCAAAGGCACTTCTGATCAAAACACTTGAATTCAAATAATCTAGAACTGCATGAACATTTGTATTTATGAGCAAATCTAATTGCTGACCTTAGTTGTAGGAGGGGGGAAAGTAGGATCCCTTGTTAGAACAGTCTTTGGAATTGTTAAAAGGCGTTGCTTTGTTACTTGTTTAACTTATCTTTACATGGAAGGGAAGTAATCTGTGATTTTCTGTGGGTGGATTTGACCAAGTAAAGGTTGCAAGAAGTCAGGGACATTACAAAAACACAGTGTTAGAACTTCTTTGAATGTATATAATGATTAAATTGGATATGCAGAGACTGTGCTGACATTTTTTGAATCCATTCCATTACTCTGTTGGAGACACCAAATGTCTTCTTTCCTGTCCTTTTTTTCCCTTTTTTTTCCTTTTTTCTCTTTTCCCGCACTAAACAAATGAAAACACAATCTGTAAAAATTCTTTTCACATAATCAGCAATTGTTCTGATAGTTAAATATGCATTTCCTAACCATGCAAAATAAAACTAAATTGGCAAAGCAAGCCAGATAAGCAGAGATGGCATCTTATAGACATGAGCATTTATACTGAAGCTGAGTTTTTGAAATTGCAAGAGTTAATGTAATGTGTGCCAAGGATGCCAGACTCTTCATGAATGCTTTTTTGAGAAATTCAAGGTACTTTCACACTGGTTGATTTTATTATGAAAGTAGAGCAGGTATATTGTGATAAAGAGATCATGCCCCAAGTTTGATTCTTTGCTGATATTATTTTTAGATAATTAAATCTGTAGGACCTCAAACATCCCTCAATTGTTCTTTCAGATGTGTCATGTAGGAAGTTATCACAGTAGGACTCTAAGACCACAAATAGGCCATACGTGGAATCACTGGATTGTTAGGGTTGGAAAAGACTTCAAAGATTGTCAAGTCCAACCTTTGACCAATCACCACCTTGCAAAATAAAACACAGCACTAATTGTCACATCAAGCTGTTTCTTGAGCACTTCCAGGGTTAGTGACGCTACCACCTCCCCTGGGCAGCCCATTCCAAAGCTTAACTACCCTTTCCATGAAGGAATTCTTTCTGATCTCCAACCTAAACCTCCCTGGTGAAGCTTGTTGGTGTGGTCTTCCTAGGATCCTGTGAGAAGAACCTAAAATATGCCCCAAACTAGATCATGATGTACCCAAACATCCTCCTCTTTTAACCCCCAAGAGCTGGAGAGACCTTCATCTCACAGAAGCTGTAGCTACGAAGAGCATAAATGGCACCAGGTTCTCCAGGGCTCCAAACAGATTTAAAAATTTCAATGTGAGGGGAATTTCAGGAGGTGCATTGAGTGGTATTATTGAGATTATGTTTAAAAGTATTCATGTACAGTGTGAAAAAAATACGATTTTGTGACAACATCAGCTAATAATATATGTTATGCTGTTGCAGGCTGATCCATCTAGTCCTTACAAAGGATGTTCAGCACTGTCCTATTACCTTTGCCTCATCCTCAGTTTGCTAATCCATCTTCCCTAGCAGTGCCGTGCCAGTATACCCAGTGGACTGGAATGTGAACTATAACCATATTTTCAAATGCTAGGTGATGTTTAAAAATCCAGCTCGGAAGGGTTCAATATTTGCAGAGGATTACATGGTTTCCAAGAAGGAAAGCAAGAGGTAAGATATTGTCTGTTGCTCTTTGACCTATAATAATAAAAAAACAGTACTCTGATTTTTTAGTGTGGAAGGTGGTCAGCTATCTTTAGTTCTTCCCAGATAATGTGGTGTTGACTTTTCATCTCAAAGACTCCACTGATCATGTGCTTGGAAGTTTCTGCTTAAAACGCATAGAATATTTTTAAGTTTTTTTTCCATCTCTTGCCAGGAAAATCAGGTTTTAGATGTCTCAGTGTCATCTTTCTTTCTTCTTAGGACTTTGCAGAAGGCTGTCAACAGGTTTCAGTCGTGGACAGAGGAAAATGGCAAGGACCAGACTGAGGGATTTCAGAAGAGTATGGTCTCATTTAAATGAAGGCAGAATCATGGGATGGGTCTGTCTACCTCAGACAGGAAAACAGAGGAAGAATGAATTTTTGCACTTCCTGGCTGAGGCGACATATTTCACTCTGTGTTTGGATAGTGAAAGGTCAGACCAGACAGGCTCTGGAGAACCTCATTGGAGGTGGTTCCAAATTCCTGATTATTCTAAAGATCATTTCAAGAAGGCACACCACTTGATAAAACTAAATGGAAGAAATTCCCCAGATTCGAACGCTGTGTACTTTTTAACCTTTGCCCAGTAGTCCACTTCATGAGAAAGCAGTGGAACACTGGATAAATTCCTTAGATTTTGAAACAATAATGTTTCCTGTCTCATTCCCTCAGCAAACATCCCTTTGCGTGTGCGCATGCACAACACAGACAAGACAGACATATTTATCTGTCTATATATAATCTTCAGCGGAAGCTCATGTACAGGGGAAATCCTGGGAATAATTAAGGAAAGGATACAGCATGCTCCAGCAGACGGAATACATTTTTTTCATTTAAAGCAGGTTTCCACCCC